>JAQQSU010003215.1:0-14433 GCA_028627135.1 Pseudochirops cupreus | reverse complement strand
GCGTCCTTCAGTCGAGCCCGAAGGCTGACGAGGTACTTTGTGGCCACAGCTACAAGACATGCGCGGGCCTCAACCCAGTCCCCAGACTGTCGTGATGCGCTCCCATTGGCTGATGTTCCAAAACACCCTTACAGCCCCCTAATAGGCTGAATGTGGTCACATGGAGCCTGTGGCTGGAAGCTTATTCTTCAGGAATGCTCACACCTTATTGCTTTGTGATTGGGCAGTTGGTCAAGAGGGTTGTGACATTCTCTGATCCAACAGAAGGCTATATATGCCCTGATGTGAGTTTTTGCTTTGCGGTTCACTTTGGAAAGAGCTGTGTGATTTGGCCAGATGAGACTCTGGGAAGCCATTGAGCCCCCCAGCTTTGAAAACCCAGATGTTGGTGCTTCCCTCTCTGGTAACTGAATAGGTATGGATGTAATGGTCAGACGGCTGGAAGCCTGTCTGCTGGTCTGTTTCTTTGTCTGCTTGAAACTTCTGTTTGTACTCTATTTGTATTCTATGAAGTTCAGATTGTTGACTTTTCCATTTTGAGTTGGTTTCCTTTAGAAAAGCAGATCTAAGAACCTGTGCTAGCAGCCATTCTGGGTATGCTAGGGTGCTTGCTGCTACAAGAACTCTCACCAGTCAGAGCCCAGGTCAAGAGACAGAAAACTGAATTGTGTGGTCTTGGGGAAGACATTGAGAAGGGAATGGAAAAATGTTGCCCCCTTGAATGAGCTGCCTCGTGTCCTGAAGACTCCTCAGTTGTCAAGAGTCTTGACTGGAAAAGGGAGCCTCTGAATATTATAAGCTAAACCTAGACCTGAGATTTGCTAGAGAAAATGAAATGGAGTGGCAACTGTGACCTCTGATGCATAAAGAGACATGTTTCTTTTTCCAGACCCACAGTTAGTGTGGGGAATATAACTATAGAAGAGGTTGGGTTTCCTCTGAGTGGCCTGAGATAACTCTTGGTAGGCTGGGAACAAGACACTCACTGCTGCTAAAAGGACCTAGAAGAGGCTTCCCTTTGACCTCATGGCTCTGAAGATTTTCTTTGGAAAGGGTGTGCAGAGACTTGGGAAAAAGGTGCAATCCAAGTCCGTATTGTTCATATAAATGAATGATGCAGTGAGAACAGGCTTGCTCAAATGAATATCTGCTGAGAAACCACTGGGGACATAGACTGCAAGTTATAGTGACTATGAACTTAGCTGGGCATTGAACTCTTCAGCTTCGGAAAGCAAGTAAACAAGCTCCTCTGAAGAAGGTGGAGTTAGGGGCAGCTAGGTGGCTCACAGAACAGAGCACGGGCCTTGGAGTCAGGAGGACCTGAGTTCAAATTCAGCCTCAGATGGTTGACATGTACTAGCTGTGTGACCTTGGGCAAGTCCCTTAACCTCAATTGCCTTGCCTTCCCCCATCCCCCCCCCCCCAAAAGAAGGTGGAGGTAGATGATAAAAAGATACTTCCTCTCCCTGAAGCCCTTGAGGTCTGAGCTCTGAGATTAAGGCAAAACTGAATTAGGGGGAGGAATCTTAAACCTTTTGGGTAACAGCAACTTACCAGCATACTGTGCTGCTGCTCTTGATTATGGACAGAGATGGAAGAAATCTTTCAGGTCATTGAGTCTGACCTTTTCATTTGACACATGAGGTAACTACAACCCAGAGAGTTGAAGTGACTGCCCACATTCACACACAGAGAAAGTGGTAAAGGCAAGGATTCACCAAAGCTCCCTCCCTCCAAATCCTGTATGCCCCCTGTCATATCTTGATACCTCCCTAAAAAGATGTTATATTTCTGTCGTTAATAAACCTATTTGTTCAATTGTTTTGTGAATCTTCCTTCTTGAGAAGGAAGAGTGATTTAGATTTTCCTCAAGACTACAATCTGGGCAGTTGCTGAATTATTTTTGAGAGGTTGAGATTTTGAGGCTTTGGTTACAGTAGTATGAGACCACAAGAAAAGGAGAAAAATATCCTGGCAGCCCTGGAAATGGAAACGCCATGTAGAATGAATGGATTGGGTCAACACTGATCAATGCCAACAGATATAGAGAAAGGAGTCTGTTGGGTACAACATTAGGCCTATAATTCCACAGCAACAGAGATGAGTCATTCCAACTCCACTCTTAGTTTCATTTAGAGAGGCCATTCAATTGAACAAAGCATGTGTGCCTGGGTACCTGTAAAGGATTAAAGGTGAGTTCAAAAGGCCCAAGAAATGACACAAATGAATGAACACACAAATGATCCAAAATAGTGACATCTTGACTGTCAAGGAGAAAAGCCAACAGAAATAAGTCCTGATAGGCTGGCGGGGAAACATCGCAGAATCTGATTTCACCCAAATAAACCCACAGTCATTTCACAAGATGTCATTTTGTTAGTGCTGTAAATTTCCAAAGCTGAAATGGACTGAAATGTAGCCTACAATATAAGTCCTCCAGAAGCATTTTTCTAGTTTTCTTCTGAACACAACTACCAAAAAGAGGTCATTTCCATACACACAGCAAAAGAGAAAACCAGAGTTAGGTATGGAGCCATGGACTTATATTGTATATCTCTTACTTTTAAAAATATGTGTAATAAATTAAGCAATTACATTCAAAATTATCCTACTTGTCAGTCTTCTCCTTTGAACTTCATTCTGTTCTCTTCTATGCTTTTGAATCAGCGGTTCTCAATCTGTGGATCGTGACCCTTTGGCGGTCACCTAACACCATTGGAAAACACATATTTCCGATGGTCTTAGGAACTGAGACATCGCTCCTCTATCTGTCTCCAGGTGGGTCCGCTCATATGCAGATACGCCCACATACGAGTATTAAAGGGTCATGGCATTAAGAAGGTTTTAAATAAACATTTAGATGACCCTTTTTTGTATCACTCTTGCTAAATTCCTCCATCTCAATAACACCTTGTACTATAAAGAGAGAGAGAAGACACACAGCCTTTGTATCATATAAACATATTGAAACAAAATGAATCAGAGTAGTCCCCATGCCTGCCTCCAAAAATGTATGGCTCTTTCTGCACCTTGACTCCATCACTTTTGTGTACAGGTAACATGAATCGTCATAAGTCATTTCAAGATGGGATTGATCCTTTCATTCACAGAAATTCTTGACTAAGTTGGTTTTCTTTGCACTGTAGTTGTCCTTGTAGAAACTGTACTGGTTCTGCTCGCTTCACTCTGCATCAGTGCATGCTACTCAGGATTCTCCCTAGAATCATCTTTTTTATCATTGCTTGTGATCAATTAAAATTCTCTTGTGTCTGTAGGCCACAATTGGTTCCACCAGTCCCAAATTTATAGGATCTTCCTTAGATATTAATTATTTCACCTTTTTTGGCCCTTTTAATGCCTGTTCAGGATGAAGAAGTTTGATTTGCTTGCAACCACTTGCCACTTGCTAACTCCCAATGGCAACTAGCTGCAAAGTGGTTAGAGTACTGGCCTTAAACTCAGGAAGACTCAATCTTATGAGTTCAAATCTGCCTCAGACACTTTCTAGTTCTGTGACCCTGGGCAAGTCACTTAACCCATTTACCTTAGTTCCTCTTCTATAAAATGACCTGGAGAAATAAATGGAAAACCACTCCAATATCTTGGGCAAGAAAATCCAAAGTGGGGTTACAAAGACTTGAATATAAAGGAAAGACAACTGAACAACTCTTTCCTAAATCCTCACTTTCCCTCCCTGATGGGTTTGATGTATATTTCTGCCAAACTATCAGTATGTCTTGAGTCATCCTTTCTCTGTTTCAGATAAATCTGAGCTTCCTGTGAAGCGTGCCTCTGCACCCATTCCTCCAAATTGGCATACACCTCCCACACTCCCCAATTATAGGAAATCACAAGTTTGACCACTTTCTTCCTTCCATAAGAGCATATGTCTTTTATCCTCTCTTATCATTCTGTACTTGAAAATTGCTCAAGAGAACCAGTCCCCTCCTAGGTCTTCTGTTTTGCTTATGTTATTAAGGAAGTTTTCTTCTCTTCCTACTAGGATGTTAGCAGTATATCATCATGCAGTTCCTCCTAGTTGCTCAAATATGTTTGCCTTTCAAGGTTTCTCTGGATCTGAGTGCTTATATTTCAATATTCCAACCCAACTCCAGTAATTTTGTGAGAAATTCTTGATCTTCCTTTTTGCCATTAAAGGTTTACTTTTGCAAAAAAAAATGCTGTACTCAATATTGCAGGGTAAGTAATTCTTGCTTATAAATGTATATATTCTTCATTTTGGAATATTGCATTCCTCGATTTCCCATTTGCAGGATAAGCTGCCAGGTTTTGTTCTATCCTAATTATAGAACCTTAGTACTGAGAATCACTTGATGCACAGGGTTCCCACAGGGCATCCTTGAGCCTGTGCTAAATCTTACCAGTCAGATTTATAATTCAGATCAATTTTTGTCATCATAATGTTAGTGTTCTTCCATATATTCCAGGGAAAGATTGCTGGTTCAAAGCACTACCATTTAAAATAATTAAGAGATTGGTTTCAATGGAACTCCATAAAAATGGAATTGCTCTTTTTTCCAAAGAGCAAACTGAATGGGTAGTGTGCCAGTGTAATAAAGTTTCAACTCTGTTGACCAATTTTCATTTATTAAGTAAACTACAATGGGGCAGGCTTTCTTGGGTCTGGGAATGGAGTCAGAGTGTGAGATACCATTTATTACACATCTCCTATGTGCCAGGCACTCTGCCAACCTCTGGAGGTACAAAGAAAGGCAAAAAAAGTCAGCAACAAAAATTAAATAGCGTCTGCCTTCAAAGAAATTACTTTCTCTCAAAGTTACCAGTTTATACACATATTACATTTTGCAGACCTGCGATTTCATCTGTGTCTGCCTATGGAGATCACCATTTTCTAATGTGTAGTTTTGGGTAGTTATTTGGAGTACTGACAGCTTAACTGCCTTGTCCATGGTCACAAAGCTGGAACTGGAATGCAGGTGTCCCTGACAAATGGGCATCTTGAACATACAGAAATTCCTATATATGATATGTCATTTCAACCTGAGGTCCCAGTTCTAAAAGGCTATCTCTGCTTCTTAGACCATGAAACTTCACAGCTTCTACTCTTTATATTATTCTCATCTACATGGTGAATCACAAGTGAAGAATGGAAAGAACGACAACAAATTCGATATGCTGTGAGCTGAATTTATTATGTGGAGAATGTAAAGGAGAACACTAGCCATTTAAGGGAATGATTCATGTTAAACTAACAAGGTTGGAGCTGCTGTGGAATGCTCAGTAATAGAGGCTGATAGGCAGGCAGTTGAAGAGATTCACAAATATGGAGAGTTGTAGATTCATAGACAGATAGAGTTAGTTTTCCAGGCAAACCTACAAGTAAACAGAAAATGTTGCCTTAGTTAGGTTTTATTCCATGATATTGTTTTGGAGGTAATCTGTTCCTGTTGTTCTTGCTATGAGTAGTTAAAGCTACTCAGAAGTAACCTCCTTGGAGGTTATCATATTTGATTTTATATTTCAGATTCTATATTTTTTTTCTGGACATAACAGAGAACTGCTAGAATTTATGGGGAGGAGGCAGGGAATAGAATAAGCACCATGGTCACAGCTAAGCTTTAGGAATTTTCCTTTGGTAACTCAATGGAGAATGGACTCAGCAAAGCCTTGTGCAGAAAAAGGAGCATTCTGGCTGGTCCAAGTTATTCACCTACTGAGGGGCAAGTCTGAAATTCAGCCTGAAGGGTTTTTTTATTCATTGCAAAATCGAATTTTCTTTCCACCACACCAGTCACCTGCCATGTTGTTGGTAAGCACAACTTCTCTTTACCTGTGTTTATTGAAGTCCTTGTTGGGGTGCATTTTGGGGGTTTCTCAATTTTGGAAATATCCAGGATCTGGACCATTTCCAAGATATGGACCATACGCAGGATTCCGAGGATATCCAGGATAGTAACCACGTGGGTATCTTCCATTGTATCTCTTGAAAAGGAAAGAGAAAATAACCAACATAAGGTTGAGCCAGTTCATTTAGTTTTGTTAATTTCTTAGTATCCCTGTTAACATTGAAACAATAGGTCTAATAGGAATGTGACAGGATTACTACAAGTGCTCCCCCATGAGAGGGTTATTGGGATCACCTGACTCACCCATCTGAGCTCCAGAGCAGACCTGACTTATGTGTGTATTTGTACTCATTAATACCCTTGCAGAAAATCTCTCCGTCAGCTTACCTGAGAGCACTCACCGATTCCTCAATGTGACTTCTTTAATAAACTGGAGAAGCCTCATTCCCCAATACTAATTATTCTTTTCATGATTCTTCATTTGAAAAAAAAAAGAAAGCTTAGACATCTGTCTTCTCTACATTTTCTCACAGATGAAGAAAGAAACAACAAACCTTGTACTTTCTCTGACTCCATTGGAAGAAAGAGGAAGAAGTAAAAGCACAGACTTGCCCTGATTCCACAGGGAGAAGAGAACCAAAGATTATGGTCACTACTCTACCTACTAGCATCTCTGCTCTTAAGTGTGAAATAACAGAAAGAATTAAATACCTCTAGGATTAAAGGACCTGGCTTCAAATCCTGCCTCTAATACCCACTGTGAGTGTCACCTTGGGTGAGTAATTTAATCTTGGTGGGCCTCGGTTTCCTCAGTGGTAAAATGAAGGGGTTAGATGAGATGGACTAGAAGGGTCCTTCCTCCTCTAGATCTCTGATACTGTGAAAGAGACAGTGAAGCCTCTGAAGAAAGTTTGGAAACAAAGTTTATAAATGAGTCTACAGGAAGAGAGTCCTAGATGAATGAGATGGGACCTTATAGATCTGGTCCATCATCACTGAAACTTAGAATAAGGAAAGTGAAGTGACCTGTTCAGTGTCGCACAGGTAATAGGCAGCAGATGGAAAGGGAATGCCTGAAATAGAATGATGACAGTGATTGGGGATGAAAATCCTCACTAATGTGAACTGAAATCCTCCTTTAAGTTCACTCTCAAAACATCTAGTAAATCCATTCTCACTTGAAGGCCATTGGCCCAAAAATCCCCCTAAATGACAGAAAGAAATCATAAAAGACTTGTTTTCAAGATAAAACCATATTATTTTGTGGACAGAGCTCTTCCTGCTCCAATGAGTTGTGCCTGGTATTTTATAGCAGTCCAATAGCTAAGAGTGGAAATGCCTTTGGCCTGAATTCCTCAGATAAAGTCAGGAGTCCATGAAAAGGAGAACTTAGCCACTTCATAGAAGACATGGCAAAAACGCCCTTTTTGCTTAGTGACATTGGCATCATCCAGATTGCATATATGCACAATTCTGTTTAGCCCCCAAAATGTGTCCAAAATCAGTTTGGAGGCCAGAAACTAGTAGACAGTAGAATAACCAGAGATAGCTGTAATTTGAGGAGATAAGACAACTCCTCACTTTTGAAATGCAAACGAGACCGAATCAATCATTTCAGACAATATTAGTTAAGCTCTTCCGTTGTGCAAGGTCCTGGCCATGTAAATATGAGTCACTTAGGATGCCATGAATGAGCAGAGAATCCTAAAGCATTCAGGAAGCCCAGACAAGACCTCTGAAATCTCTTGTGTTTGGAATGAGTTAGTGAAATCCTATCGAATCATTGGCAAAGTGATGTAAAATTTAGGGAAGCAGGGAGCAGAGACTGAATATGGATGTCATTTCTTGCAATAAACATTTCACCTGATTTAACATGCTTGTCACAATGTAGCAATTCTATTGCAATTAATGAATCCAGAAAATAAATGTTTACAGAGAATTTGTACTCATTGTCTGGAAGCCCCTAGTTTAATGAATGCCTCACATTTAATGAATGGAAGGAACGTCTATTTCTGCTTTGTTTAAATCTTCATTTATTTTATAGATATTTTTGGGGAAAAGATTAAAGATAAAGAGCAGAAAATAGACTAATAAATTGCAGTATGTTAAATCTGGTACATTACCTGTTAAATGCAGTAAATAATAATCTTACCCTGTACAAAGGCCAGTCGCGTCTCTATTCAAATAAAGGAAAAATATTTTTAAGCATACGTATTACTAAATATTAAGCTAATTCGCATTTATTTGGAAATGTCTTACCTCTTCAGATGAACTTTCCGCTCCCTTTGGAAAAGAAAAACATCAACAGACTCAGTTATACGACCTGCGTTGGGGGAAAATACCCCAGACCCAAGCAGTGAGTTAACTCTCTGGGATACGGAACTAGTTACCATTACATTGAAGGAAGAGTAGAATTTTGCTCCAAATAACTAGATAAACATTGATTATCTTCACTTTTGTTTGGGGAAATGTAGATCTTGTCAGGAAAAAACTGAATACAAAATGAGTTACTTAGCTGAGGCTACAGCGATCAAGCAATTTTTCTAGATTCTTCAGAGATCAACTCAGCCAGTAAAACAAACAAATAAACTGTATTAACCTGGAGACATGGGAATGTGAAGTCTCCAGATGCTAAAGGATCGTTGTTGGAAAGAGGGATCGATCACTCCCAACGCCAGCCCTTTGTCCATTTCCCCAAGTACTTACGGCCAGGACAGTCAGAAGAGCCATAAGAAAAGCTAGAAGATAGAGCTTCATGGTTCTAGGTGCCTGTGGAATAGAGAGGAGAGAAATCCCTGCTGCCTGGTCTGTTTTCTGCTTTGTGTCGTATTTGTCTTTTCAATGAAGAAGAAACTTAGGTAAATGAATTAACCCCCATTTCTATGGCAATGTTGAGATTTAGAGCATTTTCATTCCAAGAACTGATGAGATGTTATTGTTTTCATTTTACAGATGAGGGAACTGAGTCTCAGAAATTCAGACGATCTATATCTATGAGATAGAGATTCTCAGAGTCAGGAGTTATTTCGAGGACTCCAAATGAAGAACTTTATTGCATGCACCATGCAACCAATCTCTCTCTCTCTCTCTCTCTCTCTCTCTCTCTCTCTCTCTCTCTCTCTTACTCATCACACACATGTACATTCAAACAGATACACACATATGTGTGCATTTTCATTTTACTTTCAGTTGCAAATTTTTTCCCTCCTCCTCTTCACCTCACTTCAGAAGTCAAGAAAACAAAGGCCATTAAATACGAAACAAATTTCCTTAATAACAGAGAGAGAAAGGGGGAGGGGGAAGGCAGGCAGGATGGAAGGAAGGAAGGAAGGAAGGAAAGAAGGAAGGAAGGAAGGAACAAAAAGGAAGGAAGGAAGGAATAAAGGAAGGAAGGAAGGATGAAAGGTAGGAAGGAAGGAAGAGCCCAAAGAAGGAAAGCCCAAAGAAAAGGGGGAAGTGAGAATTGGAGGGAGAGACCAAGGAGATACAAAATAAGAAGAAGGAAAAGAGAAAAGCATTTGTAAATCTGTTTAATGACCCTCAGTTTTTATGACCACATGTCCAGATCAATCATCTCTAATCATCTGAAACTGAAGAAAGAGAACTCGGGTAATACTAAGGTATTCCAATTGACTGGGTTGTTCCATTAAGACACAGAGAAATATTTCTATGTCTACAATGAATTCAGCGCTTAGGATCCTTAGGTTAAAATAACAGCTGACATTTCTAGGGGAAAGCAAAGGACTTTGTCTTCAAGTTCTTCCTGAGATAGATTCCTTCCTGAGGAAGAAATTCTACCAATGCAGCTTCTCTGTAACTGAGAGAGTCCTAGAAAGTAGCCTGGGACCCAGAGAGGTGAAATGATTTCCCAGGGTCACAGAGCCTATGTGAGAGAGAGACATCAGACTTCCTGACTCTGAGACAAACTCTTCACTCCTCTTGCCTTGGTTCTCTCTACCTCACATGTACCTAGAGCTATAAAGTTATCAAGATCCTTTACATCAATTATCCCCTCTCAGTCTTCTCAACCTCACAAGGTAAAAGCTGCAATATATTTTATAGATAATGGAACTGAGTCCCACAGAAATAAATTTTGCAGATCTCTTGGTGAGGACTTCAGGCTTGTAGTATCATAGCAACAATTCATATTTACAAGGGAATTTACATTTTTAAAAATCCTTCAAACATCTAGTGAGACAGTCATGTGGCCCAGTGAAGAGACAGCTAAACCTGTAGTCCAGAGAATCTCTGCTCCTTGGACATTCATTAGATGTGTGATTCTGGGCAAGTCAATTAGCCTCTCCCTCCCTCAGTTTCTCCATCTGTGAAATTAGGATAAGAATTGCAACTCCCTGCTAAAGCTGTTATAAGACTGAAATGAGATATTTTAAAAGAATTTTGCAAACTTCAAAGTGCCACAGAAATAATGGCTATTATGTGCTATCTTATTTGATATTCACAACAGGGAAGAAGCAGGACAATTATAGTTACCTAGTTTTAAGGATATGGGAATTGCAATATAGGGAACACCCCTGAGCATAAATGGCTGAGTCTGGACACAGACAGGGGTTTTCTGACCCTGTCAATCAATCAATTAACACATGTTTCTCAAGCTCTCAGTAAGGCAAGGCAGAATGCTCGTGCTAAGCACCACAAAGACGTAAACTGAACAGCCCTTGCCCTGAAGGAGACTTCCTTCTATGAGCATGAAAGATGTGTGCACACACGTTCCAAATAGCATACAACTTAATTCAAACTATAAATTGTACACTAGCTATAGACATACTGTATGAAAAAAGAATTTTCTTTGGGTGGGGAGGCACCAGGAATTGGGGGACTAGGAAAAGCCTCATGTGGGAGATGTCACTGATGACAAGCTTTGAAGAAGAAAAGTGAGAGATTCTGAACAGAGGAGACAAGGAGGAAATATATTCCAGCCTTGGGAGCAAATCTGCAAAGTCATGGAGAAGAGAGATGGATGGATGATGATGTGCCAAGCACAGCATGAAGAAGGCCAGTTTGGCTGTACTGGATTTTCTACAAGAAAGGGAGGAGTGTATAAAAAGCCTAGAAATGAAGGTCAGAACTGGCCACGAGAAAAGGTGTCAGATCTTTTCCTAAAGCCCCTGGAACTTAAGGACCAGCAGAGTGACATGGTCAAAGCTGTGCCTGAGGAATATCCCATTGTCAGTTGTAGGGCAGATGGATGGTAGAAGAGACAGTTTAAAGGTAGAAAGAGCAGTGAGGAGGCTATTGTTGCCATTTAGGTGAGAGGTGAGGAGGGTTTGATCTCCTCTAGAAAGGAATGCATATGAGACTTGTGGCAGACTCAGAATCAAGAAATCTGGTTAGTGATTGGATATTTGGAGAGCAGGAGCAGTTATGGGTGAGGATGAATTTCTATGTGAAGATCCCTGGGAGGAAGGGGCTCCATTGAGATAATCTTTATGAAAGGGCATGGCACAGCAACTGACTCACAGCAGGCATCTCTCATTTCTTTCCTTCTCCCTGCCCCTCTGCACCACTCTAATAAGAGTAGGTAAGTTCAGAATAGGGGTGGTGTGGGGGAAGATGAAGACTTCTATTTATTCCTGGAGAGTTTGAGTGGCCCATAGAGCAGCCTCTTCCAAATGTCCAGTTGCTCCCTAGATGGTGACGTAGAACCAGAACTGAAGAGAGAGGCCATGACCTCATTGGTAGAAATTGCAAAGAGGGAGGTTTCAGGGAAAGAAAAATATCCAAACAATTGGAACTATCCTAAAGGAGAATGGTCTGCTTTGCTGGGTAGTGAGCCCCATTACTTTTGTTGCCAGCACTACTAGTCATCATGCAGAATCTGGATGATCATTTGTAATGTATATTGTTGAGAATATTCTGTTCCATTATAAGTCACAATAGGTGCTCCAATGTGGTCCCTTCCTACTCTTCTGTTGATGTGTTTCAATCCCGTTTTACTCTTTATGATGCCATTTTGGAGTTTTGTGGCAAATATTGGAGCTGATAGCTCCATTTCCTTTTCCACCTCATTTTACAGATGAGGAACTCAGGCAAACAAGGTTAAGTAACTTGCCCAGGGTTACACAGCTAGGAAGTGCCACTGGTCAGATTTATTCATGTAGATGAGTCTTCCTTATTTCAAGCCCAGTGCTCTACCAACTGGGATAACATAATTTCATGACATTTGGGCTGATTTCTTTCCATTATATCATATTATTATTTAGTATGTAGAGTTGCTTTTTTCCAAAACCAGATAATAAAATGAGTTTACCAAATTTTGAAAAGTATACGTTGGGGACAGAAGCACCCTAAACTTGGTAAGAATGTTCAATTTACTGTTTGCTGAACCTAATAATGTTTAATATCCTTGAGGGGAAGACTTGAGAGTGGAAGGAGGCCAACAAAGAGTTCAAACAAAGAAAAACAAAAACACATTTGTTGTAGAAAAAAAGAGTAGCAAAGGAGAAACCAGAGGCAGAACAAATCAGATGAAAGAATGCATCTGTGCAGCAGTGGAGGTGAGTAAGTTATGCAGGTGACATTCCTTCAGTGGAATAAAAGTCATTTCAGGAGAAGACTTCTGAAATTCCTGCTTTGGGAAAGAAGAGAGGACCATAAAGGGGTGGGGAGAAATTCAAAGAAACAGTCAATATCTGAGCTTCTTTTCAGAATGAGGAGGCCAGCAAAGGGTCAAGAGTAGAATGGTATGCCAAATTGTTCAGTTACACCAGTTATTCTACTATTTCAATTTGTAGAGGAGATTTGTACTGTTATTTTCACGACCTTGGCAGTCCTCTTAGCACCCTAAAATTTATAGAATCTGTGTTGCCCTCTATGAAAATGGGCTGTCTTAGGTTCTTCAATATCATATCCAAGCCCAAAATTTCAGAGAAGTGACTTAAGCTGCCTGAGCCTCGGTTTCCTTATTTGTAAAATGATTTGTTTAGACTAGATGGCTTCTGAGGTTTTTTCCAGTTCTTCATCTACAATTCTATCACATCTTCATTTCCTCACACCTAATATTCTTATTTGCAAAAAGAAAATGGTATCGGTATTTCTCTATAAACCATTATTATCATACATTTATTCCTCACATTCAGTTTTAATAGGTAAGATACCCATGCAGCGATAAATTAGAACAAACATTATTTGATATATAGAAATATTACCTGAGGCAGATGACTGGAAAAAGAGATCTTCTTTGAAGAGATCATGGATTTCAGGGTATCTCAGAGCTATTTAAACTCTGCTATTAATGACATGCTAATTTTATGGTTGTAAATAATGTCAATAGTGACCTTGAGTTGTCAATGCTGTGAATGAATATTGATTTTGTGCCCATTTTCAGTACCCACCCCTGCCAGGAAGTCATTTAACAAGATAAGTTGTACAGTTGAAGGCTTCAAGTTTAAAACTAAAATATCAAATGCTTAATCCTTGTGTTAGTCTGGCAGACAGACCCATAGAGGATGTGATGACTCATAATCAAGATGTAAGTTCTTTAAATAACATGGTTTTAAGTGTGAAGCAAGTTTTGAACCCAGATCTTACTAACTCCACTTGTAGCACTCTATCTACTATGGCATGTGGCCTCTACATATATTTTGGGAGGGATTCTTCTTCAGGCTTGGCTTAGCTTAGGTGTCCCCTTGGGTCTATTTCACCTTGAAATGCTGTAATTCTGTGCTTATAGCACTTTTTAAGTATCAGCAATGTACATGCTAGAGAGAGACTAAGAACTTAACTCCCACAGTTTAAATTATCATCTTTTTGCAGGTGACTTTCAGATCTTTACACCCAATCTTCATTTCCCTCTCTGGAAGCTTATCTGGATGTTATCAAAAGCCTTGTTGGCATCATCAATGGATGTGCCAAAGGTAGATAGAATCCAAAGTGCTCCAAACCATACTTCTCACTTTCTACCTTAAGCCTATCCCTTGTTCCAAGTTGGTTATTTTTGCTGGGGGCACCACCATGTTCTCAGTCACCTACATTCGTCTCCTCAGAACAATCCTTTCCTCTGCCCTCTCCGTCACCCCTATATTTAATCAATCATCAAACCTTGTTCACTCCATTTTCCCATAATCTCTAGCATTCTTTCCTTTTTTACATTCACATAGCCTTCACCTAAGTTTAAGCTTGCATCCTCTTCACCAAAAGGACTGCCTTAACTTCCTAAGGTGAGCTCTATTTGTTTTTCTTTTCTCTTTTCTCCAGTCAGTCTACCACATAACGTTCAAACATAACCTTCTTAATTCTTTTTCTGAAACCAACAATGTCACCTCCTGCTGAAAAACAGTCAACTCACTCCTTGCTCCCAGGTTAAAGTACAAATTCCATTGTCTTTCACCATCTTGCTGCAGTGTCGTTTTTCCTGCCTTTCTTCTTTTGCATTTCTCCCTTCCAGACACTCCACGTTGCAACCAAACTGGACTTAATAGCACTTCCTAATCTCAACATTCCACTTCCCACCTCCATTGTCCTGTTTGCCTTTAATGCAATGATAGATTCCCATTTCCCTCCATTTGAAAGGATCTTTATGTTTCTTGAAGGTTCAGCTTAGATATAATATTGTTGATGAATATTTTTCTGATCCCTCCAAACAAAT
>JAQQSU010003214.1:0-14433 GCA_028627135.1 Pseudochirops cupreus | reverse complement strand
CATATAAATACATAAATATTTATACATATATGTACATATATGTATGTATACATATTTATTCATTTATTTATTTATTTTCCCACAAAAGCATCTTCAGGATACTCTATGAAATTCATGTGTCTTATGAGTCTTCTCTTTTTGAGAGTAAGCATTCTGAAACAGAATATGATAAAATGAATGTACTGTTAAACCTCCACTCAGAAAGACCTAACTTTTAATCCTCTCTGCATTATTCCCTATGTGACCGACCATGGGAAATTATTTTATCTCTCAGAGTTTCAATTTCCTCATCTGTGAAATGGGGAGAGGAAGGCTGTACTACATGGCTCACAAAATTCTTTCCAGTTCTAGAGTTATGATAATGAATCCCAGTTCTTTTGATGAGTGGTATGTCAGAAATTCAAAGCTCTCCAACTTTCTAGTTCACCTGATCTATAGTTTCCAGTTAATCAATTTTCACTCTGCCAATTACTGGACACAATTGTCCAGATGAAGTTTGAACAGGCTAAGATTTGGTAGGATTGTCACCTCAGTCCTCCAGGAAGCCTGGCCTCTATGTCACAGAAGATTGTCATCATTGTCATTGTCACCATCATTGCTGTTGCGGCCATGGTCGTTATTTGACCATATCTCAATTTTAAAACATTTTAAAATAGTGTTAAGAACAATGTATGAAAGACATTTAATGTCTTGATTTTAAGGATTAGACTTATTCTGTTGGATTACAAAAGAAAAAGATAGGAGGACTGGGTAATATTTGCCAGAAGACAAATTCCTGAAATAAGAACACCTTTTTTTTTTTTAATTGAATGGCCTTCCCTAGACCATCCCTTAGAGTAGTGGTTCTCAACCTTCCTAATGCCATGGCCCTTTAATACAGTTCTTCATGTTGTGGTGACCCCCAACCATAAAATTATTTTCATTGCTATTTTATAACTATAATTTTGCAACTGTTATGAATTGTAATGTAAATATCTGACATGCAGGATGTATTTTCATTGTTACAGATTGGACATAACCCACAGGTTGAGAACCGTTCCATAGAGCATTCTTATACTAGTGGAGACTGTCTTAACCTTCCTGTCTAATGTCTCAAGATTGTGAACTACAAGTGTCAAGGACTTTTCTTTGATTGTCCAGTTTCAAGTCTACAAGCATGTAACCATCATTGACCTTGGTACACTAAATTACCATCTAATACAATATATACCAAAGAACTCAAAAAACTTACAGTCATATCAGATATATAATATCCCCTTAGGTTCATATGGAACAGAGGAAAATAAGAACACAAATTCAAAAAAAAAATTGTCCCAAGTAACCAGACTCCACATAGCTACTTTTGAGTGATGTGATATGAAAATCATATTATTTCACAATTACTTTATTGGCAGTCATTCAGAGGCTGATGGAGAAAGGTACATTAGGCATGAGGCACCTAAGATCCATGGTAATCTAGGAATTTCAAAAGAGAAATGGAGGAAAAAGAATGGCCTGGGAATGTGGTGAGAGGGAGATAAAACAAATGTATGTCTCATGCTCCACTGATACCTGTGCAATACCAAGAGGGTGTAAGGAAGTACCTAGACACATTGGGAAGACACCCAGTGAGGAAATTATAGAAGGACATGAAAAGGGAAAAGATGAGAGGCATTCATGTGTATTTTGTTATTAATATCTCTTGAGGAAATTCCCACACAAATGAATTCTCAGATCCATGAGAACATTTGTTTTGTTGATGGAATTGTATAATGTTGTCTCTGATACATACAGTAGACATGTTCTTTACCACGAGCCTAGACATATATCACAATACAGGCTCTTTCAGAAACTCCTAGGAAAAGGAAGCATTATATATTAATATTACTTATAGGGAGTGTAAGTCATCTTGATACTTCTGAGTAAGCAAATCTGTTTAATTACATTCTTAGTGACCTTAAAGTCACTGTTGACAGCTATAAATGATATTTACCCTGCGTAATTGTGCCTGTTAACAAAATCAAATAGTCCTTGGGTTTGCCTTCAGGATAGAATCTGTAAATGTACCATCGTTGGCCTCTCATTCCAAAATAGATTCAATATGGCCAGCACTCAGGGGAGAGGTAGGGTTTATTACTGGAGATGCTGCCAGTAGAGAAAGGGCAATCATGAGATTTTATCTATAATTAGTATATTCCCTGTGGGCAAAAAAAAAAAAAAAGCTTTGGAGTCAGCTACAAAATAAGATGTGATGAATGCTCAATGTTGCCAAGGATAATGAATTGCATGATAGCCAATGTAATTCATCAGAGAGTAGTATAGTCCTAATTTAAAATCATCCTCTACAATATGACCTTTATACAAAGGTCTTTTGATGGAAATATATTGATTTTTTTGAAGTTCAAAAATGAAAAACAAAAATCAGCTAGTCTATTGAACCAATTTTATACTCAAAGTCATGAAAACTTCCAGATAATTAGATATTTTCCAGTATATTATGGTTTGTCTCTGGAGGTCCTGGCTTTGTCACTGAAGATCTTTCTTCAGATGAAGACTTTATTTTTCTTTTTAGGTAAGGATGAAGTGGGATTCCCATTCAGGTACCAGTTAGATAAATGGTATCTGATGGTCATTCCCATTGTCAGATTTTGTGATATACCAAACTAACATAATACAATCATATGTAAAACACATGGTAAAACATTACACTGTTACCTAATGTCAATTGTTGTCTTCCTTATCATCTCCAATATCAGTTAGTCAGCCTATCAAGAAGCATTTATTAAGCACTTACTGTGTTCAGGGACTGTGATAATGCAAGTAGAAATGTAGATTGAAGTAGAAAGGAAGTCTCTGCCCTTAAAAAGCTTATGATCAAAAGGGAAGACAACATATAAGAACAAGTTGAAAACCTTGACAGGAGGTAGTGTGTGGGGCACAAGGTACCTGATAAGGAGGCATGGTAGAGAAAACCTTGAGGAGATGGGCAGTAGTACAACCCATAAAGAGATAAAGATATCTGTTCTGGGCATCTCTTCCAAAAGTAGAGGTTACTGGGTAATACAAATCATTCAGAAAGTGAGGCCTGAAGGACTGGAGAGTACTTCTAATGTGAGAAGAAATCCAGGGGTGAAGTGAGCTTCCAAAGTGAGAAAGTTTCTATGCCATCATAGAAAAAGTATTTTTAGAGCTGAGTCAGACGTGCACACTGGAGAGATAATTAATATCTCCATCATTGTTGTTTTTATAGAGTACCCAACCCCTGCTAGAGCTGGGTTGTGGTGGTCATTCATCCTTTATTTTTGAAGAGGACCAATGACATCATACTTAATTGACTTGTGTGTTTATTGAATTTAAATGAGGCAGAGTTGCACAAAGTTATCAAGCTTACTCTCTTTTACAATCATTGAAGTCCAGTCACAAAACAAAACTCAGGATGACTGGCAATGGGGCAGGATGAAGAGAATTACCTTGGTCTCCTCAATGCCTGACTGAGCTCTAAACATTCCACAGTTCTTTCTTCAGAGGTCTTCATGGCCATTGGAACAAAGTGTTCTCATCCTCTCGTGCCACCCAAGAAGTCTTCAAATTCTTGGGGTAGACACTCAACTAACTCGCTAATGGGTTTGAGGTCTGTTTGGTACCTGCAACCTGATTGACCCAATCTCCCATCACAATTTACTGAGGTATTGTCACTGGGTGTGTTACAGCTACTTAGAGCCACAGGTTAGAATTATGTGAAAGGTGGACACCAAAGGTGGATGGGCATCTTTGAAAAGAGCTCACCAAGTCCTTAGACCAGACATGTTAGTCTTCCCTGAACACCACATATGCCTGAGTTAGAATCCCACTTGTGATGCATATTTGAATGAGTTACAAGAAATCACTTAACCCCATCTGTCCTACCTTTTCCTCATCTGTGGAATGTTAATAGTAATACTTCTATACTCTAACCACACCAGAATTCATTAGGAATGTGATATCCAGAATAATGACTTAAGGTTATTAACAAACTAGAGAATGTCTAGAGGAAGACACTTAGGATAACAAATAGAGTGTTTAGTCGGTAATACACTTGTGAAGATTATTTGAAAATGATTAACTATGTTCAAGTTAGAGAAGACTCGAACAGGCCATGCTTTGAAGGTAGGTGAACCGATTAAATTTGTTCTCTTAGTCCCCATACAGCAGAAACAGCAAGAGTGGAAGTTGTAAAGAGGAAATTTTCATTTTGATTTGAAGAAAAACAAATAAAACATAGAAACACACAAAAACTTTCCTAAAATCTGAGCTCTCCCAAGTGAAATGGATTTCCTCTAGACATTGTAGTTTTCATTTCGTGGAGCTCTCCCACCACAGATTGGAGGCCAGGCATCTCGTGTGTAATTATAAGGAATCCTTTCAGCTACCTGTGGGCCTAGAAGGCTGCTGATGACCCTTCCAGCTCTCAAATTTGTTCATTGCTTATTCTAGTTCTGTGACATGGTTACACCTGAAACTTAACAAAATCAGTCTTTTGGCAGTATGGAGAATTAATTGAGGCAAGAAGATACTTTTGTAGAAGTTCCCAAGATTTATTTTCAAAAACAAAAAAAAAGTTACTCAGTGTCCCCCTGGGAATCAACTTTTTTTTAAAACCCATTAACATTTTTTAAAAATTCGTATCATTTCAAAAGAATATTTTAAAATGATGTATCTTAAATTTAATAATTTATTATAAATTTGTGTTTTCCTGCACTGAAATGTTGATAATGCAATTGTGTCACATAACCATATAATGCTGTATTGTAAACAAGTCATTACACACACATATTCCTGTCGATGAATGCTGCACTTCCCAATCATGTGCTACATACTCTCCTGCCAACACTTCCTTGTTAAAAGCTGTCAGTGGACATGACCCCTGATCACATATAAATTTCATTTTCTCTTTTTATTTGGAAAATAATGTAATCACTATGACTTTAACTCTGTTATAAAACAGATGAAATATGTACAAATGTTTTTTTTTCAAAATTTTCTTATTTTCTCTTCTTATGCTTTCACAATTCCTTTATTTTATTCAATGCCCCTCCAATTGCACCTGAGGATACTACTATTCCCCTACCTACTGGTATGATCCTATTGGATCATCCCAGTGCCCCTCAGGAGTGGTATTGCCCACTTTGGGAACCTATACTAGAAAAATACCTAATATTAATAAAGTGGCAGCTATAGGTAGTACAGTGAATAAAGCTCCAGGCCTGGAGTCAGGAAGATCTAAATTCAAATCAACCTCATATGCTTATAACTTATATGATGCTGGCCAAGTCACTTAACCTCCCTGTATCTGTTTTCTCTACTGTTAAATGATGGTAATAACAGCACCTATTATCTAGGATTGTTGTGAGGAGGAAATGAAATACTATTTGCAAGTCTTTTAGCAAAGTCTTTGGAACGCAGTGTATACTTAATGATTCTTTGTTCCCTTTTCCTGTATTTGGAAGTCATTTGATAATGACTTTATTTACTTCCTTTGTACCTCCTAACAATCTTGAAATGTAGATGAGGTTATCCACATTTTACAGAAAAGGAAACTGTGGTCCAAGGAGATTCATTGAGTTGCCCAAAGTACATGGCTATAAAGGGTAGAAGGAGGAATTAAACTACAGCTCTCCCTGATTCTACTTAAACACTCTTCTCTATGTATGTTTGACTTTAATGGACCCTTCTAACTCCAAATTGGGTATAATCCAGAATACAGCTGAAATAGTATACCTTAGCAATTTTAAGGGTATAATACTGTAGGACTTCCATTTTCTTTGAGGTATAATAAAATGCATTTGAACCTATCAAGACAAATATAGAGTCTACAAGGTATTTGAGGATTGGCCTAGCACCAATCCCTGCCTCAAATACTGCAGCTGGGAGCATACTTAGAGCCATTCAGTAGGAGTTTCAGAGGACTGCTTCAATCTCAGTATTTTGTTTTTTCTTGTGACAGTCAGCCAAAGTTTGGGGGAAACTAAGTCTCCTTAACTTTATTGAGGGTGTGTGTGTGTGTGTGTGTGTGTGTGTGTGTGTGTGTGTGTGTGTGAGAGAGAGAGAGAGAGAGAGAGAGAGAGAGAGAGAGAGAAGAGAGAGACAGACGGACAGAGAGATAAAGAGAGAGGGAGAATAAGTATGTGAGTATATGTGCTTGTGCCCTTGTTTAAGATTTTTCTACATCTTTTTTTCTTTCTTCTTTTCTCTCCTTCCTTCTCTCTCTCCTTTCTTACTTTTGGTTCTTTGCTTCCTTCTTTCTTTCCTTCCTTCCTCTCCCCTCCCACTTTTTCTTTCTTTCCTTTCATTTTCTCTTTCTCTCTCTCCCTCCCTTCCTTCCTCCTTGCTTACTTCTTTCCTTACTCTCCCCATTCCTCCCTTTCTCTCTCTCTGCCTCTGTATGTTTTTCTCTCTATGTGTGCTTGTGTTTCTTTTTCTTTCTTCCTCTACTAATTTTCAAATATAATCTTCTTCTTCTAAGGTGCATTACTCCAATAATTGCTGCAGGCTTCCTCTCCCCTAATATACATTCTTGCAACCAGTGTAAGATAAATCATTTTAAGGTCTAAAGAACTTTTGTGTTAAGCAATATCACTGCTTATCATTACAATGCAAATTAAAAAATAAAATTCCATGTCCACAAATGACAAAATTAACATGATGGCAATCTTAAAATCTCCCCAGATGCCTCATGTAATGATGTATTCAACTAGGCCTTGATGTGTTTTAGTTAAATATATTTTTTGAGCATCTTTCTGCTTGATATGGTCTTGGACTAGACAGTACAGTCTAATTAGAGTTGAATGTTGGCATTCTCCCATGATAAATATTTGGGCTGACTTTCAAGTTGCCTGATCCTTCTCCTGAGATAAAAGATCGAGAGTCAGTAGCAGCCTCAGAAGTCATCTAGTGTTTATTCTCATTCTCAAGATGAGGTACTTAAAGCTCAGAGATGCTTAGTAGCTTGAACTAGATAACATGTGCACATGCTGTGCAAGATCATATGGGCTGGGTTTATTTTCATTCCCCTTGTTACATATGGAATGCTATAACATCCAAATAATTGAAATTGGAAACTATTCAAAGAGAAAGAGCATAGTGTATGGTAGACTTGAGCCAGCTTCAATAAAGTAAACAAAGAAACACAAAGGAAAATCAAGAAATGACTGTGATCAAATGGACTGATTTTATGATGTGAGTATGATTGTTGGACCACTTTCGCCAACCATTGGTGAGAAAATGAGGGGAGAAAAATGACAAATTCAGTGGAACCTGCTAGGGAAATTACAGTAAGACCTGAATGAGTCATACAACTTAAATGAGCATGGGTCATTCTCCAAGAGGTCAAAAGAGAAAAGAAGACATGTTTCATATGATAGATGAGCATGGGTAAGTCAAGATTAACATTCTTGGAGAGAAAAGCCATGCTGATGATTTTATAATCCAGCAGAGTTTTGAGTAATTATAAAAAGAAACAAGCAAAACGTAATGATATAAGGTCCTTTGAAATGCCCCCCAAAAATTCAGTGCCATAGGTATCTGTCTACTAACTTCCTAAGCCTAGATGATAGATAGATAGATAGATAGATAGACAGATAGATAGATAGATAGAAAGCTAGATAGATGAAAGAGACAGAGAGAGAGAGAGAGACAGAGACAGAAAGAGAGAGAGAGAGAGAGAGAGAGAGAGAGGATCACATAACTTAAGTATGGAATCTGAATTAAAATTCACACAACAATTCATCCAAAATTCAAGAACAGAAACATTTCTCATTCCGGCTAATGTACTCCTGATTCACAAGATAAAGTTCTGAACATTGTTTAGTATATTTAGATATATGTTTATTCCACTGAATGTTAGAAAAACTATTGTTTGAGGCCATTGTCTTTCATTCTAATCTATATCTTGTCGCTGGAACCAGATGACTCAGGAAGAAAAAGTGAGGATGTTGACTTTGCACAACTCTTCTTCAATAAAATCTCTTTTTGTTTTTTGCAAGTCATAGCATCACATTCATAATGTCATAGCCCTCTCTGAGAACAAATGACAAACAAAACAACAAGGAAAGCTATAAGCATAATTCAATATCTCACTAACCAAAGCGACAGAAATCATATGAATATCTCAAAAGATTCAGCAAAAATTTTTGGAAAAATATATATAAAACCATTTAAAAAAAACACTGGAAAATATGGAAATAAATGGAGCTTTTCTTAAAGTGATAAGTACTATCTTTCAAAAGCCAAGGAAATTATTATCTGTAACAGGGATAAACTCAAAAGCTGACTAGTAAATTCGGGGAGGGGAGAGGGGGAGAGAAAGGATGCCTATTATTATCACTATCATTTATTATTGTACTAGAAATGCTAGCTATACACTTTCAAATTTTAAAATTAACTTGAAATAGTAGAGTATAAGTATCATATTTTCTATTGTTTGTGCACATCTACAAAAGAAATTATTTTATTCTTGCTGTGTAGAATTCCATATCACAACAACTGAAATTATATACATATATATATAGTAATAATGCATGTGATTTGTGTTTTTTTTAATTTGTTCTTTTTTCATTAAAGATATCATATATATAGATATCAGTAAGCAATACAAAAAATTGCAGTCTACAAAATCAAAATTAGGAAATATTTTACCAATGTTTGTCTGTGTTGCTATTGTGAGTTAAAACAACACACTGGGAGGTTTTGAAGGTAAACTCTGATTTTTTTAGCAGTCTTACAGTTCAGCTAACCAAACTCTTATCAATCTTTATCAGTGAATTTTTTAAAATTGTTTTTGTTTTGTTTGGTTTTTTTGTCTTTTTCCCCCCAGAACAAAGACAGGTGAGGTAGACTCTCATGATATGGAACATTAAAATTTGTAGGATCCAAAATCTCCGAATCCTCCTAATGCCCAGAAGGTATTAGGTTGGAAACTACCTAAATGAATAAAATACTTCTAGACATACTTTGTTAATCGGAAACAAAAAATCTTACTGTAATTGGAGAAAAAGTTTTTCAAATGAAAAAAACAAAACATCTTTTTTTTTCATTACCTATATATAATATATGAAACAAAGCCCTACAGAAACGTTCAGGTTTCAGGAAAAATGCTATTTCAGTTCAAATAGGTCTCTTTTTTTCTTTCATAAAAACTTTCGGTTAATATTTTCAAACATAGATTCATAACTTGTTGGAAAGTTTAATTTTGGATCATTTGCTCCCAAATTCTGAAAACTAATTGCTCACCAAATAAATATGTTTACTTTTGTTTTAAAAAAAATAGGAAAAGTAGACATCCCATTGACTAAATACTATAGAATCTCATTTTTCTTTCTTTTTTTTTTTAATATTTCTTTAATGAATGAATTTATAGTCAAGTAGTAAGGATATTTCAACTAAACTTTTTGCCTATGAAGAATTGTACTAACGTTTTATTTGACTCTGTTATAATGTAGACATTCTATAACCAAATAAATCTGAAATATCTAGTTTAAAAAAATAAATACTAGCTATAACAAAAAACAACACAAAGAAAGTAAAGCAATAAGGATAGATAAAAAGGAAATAAAACTATTACTCTTTGTAGATGATACAGTGGTATACTTAGAGAATCTTAGAAATTCAACTAAAAAAATAGTTGAAACAATTAACAACTTTAGCAAAGTTGAAGAATATAAAACAATCCCACATGGATCAACATCTCTATATATTACTAACGAAATATAGGAGACATGATAGAGAGAAATGCCATTTAAAATAATAGCAGCCATTATAAAATACTTTGGATTCTACCTACCAAGATAAACCCAGGAAGTATATAAACACAATTACAAATTACTTTTCATACAAATAAAGACAGATTTAAGCAACTGTAGAAAAATTTATTGCTCCTGGGTAGGCCAAGCCAATATAATAAAAATGACAATTCATCCTAAATTTATTTCCTCATTCAGTGTCATAGAAATAAAAATACCAAGTAATTATGGTTTTGATCTATAAAAAATCATAAAACTTATCTGGAATGTCAAGAATACCATACAATTAATGGGGAAAATGTGAAGAAAAGTGATCTACGAGTACCCAATTTCAAGTTATATTATAAAGTGATAATCATCAAAACTATCTGGTTCTGGATAAGAATATAGAATGATGAATCAGTGGACAAATTAGGTACACAATATCCAGTAGTAAATTATAACAATTAGTGTTTGATAAACCAAAAGATTTAAACTTTTGGGAAAAGACTTTTCCACTATTTGAAAAAAAAATCTGGGAAAATATTTGGAAGCAGTTTGCTAGAAATTAGGTATGAACCAATATCTCACACCACATACCAAGATAATATTCACATGGGCACATCATTTTTCTATGAAGCATGATATGAAATAGGGAAGCATAGAACTTTTACCTGTTTTATCTATGGAGACAGGAAGAGTTTATAACCAAACAAGAGATAAAGAGCAGAACGGGATATATAAAGAACACTTTTGATGATATAAAATCAAACATTTTATAGAAGCAAAACCAATGCTAAAATGAGAAGGAAAACAGGAAATTGGGAAAGAATATTTATATTATTTCTCTAATAAAAATCTTGCTTTTCAAATATAAAGGGAACTGAGCCATATTTATAGAAACTAGAGCCATTCCTGAATTAATAAATGGTCAAAAGATATGAAAAGGAAATTTTCAGAAGAAGAGAAAGCTATCTATAGTAATAAAAGTTCTCTAAAGCACTATTGATTAGAGAAATGTACATTAAAAATTACTCTGAGGAACCTCCTCACACCTATGAGATTGACAAACAAAAAGAAAATAATGACAAATACTGGAAGGGATTTAGAGAAATTGGGACATTAATGCATTGTTTTTAGAGTTGTGAACAGCTCCAATTATTCTGGAGAACAATTTGGAACTATGCCCAAAGGACCACACATGCCTTTTGACCGAGAGATACAACCACTAGATCTGTATACCAAAAAGATAAAAGAAAAGAGAAGCACGCAAACACATATATCTTTTTATGTATCTTTATATCTGCCTACAAATATGTATGTGTATGTATATGCATGTATACATGCATGTGAATATTATGCTCACAAAAAGTTTCTTTTAGTAACTCCTTTTGTGGTGGCAAAGAATTGGAGATGGAGGAGATACCCATCAACTGGAAAATGGTTGAAAAAGTTGTGATATAGAATTGTGTAGAAATACTATTGTGCTGTAAGAAATACAGAATCAGGAAATTAATTTGCACAGGAACATAGTGTTTTAACAATGATGAACTATGAAGATTGATCTACTCTGATCAATACAATGCTCCAAGAAACTTTCATAAGATTCAAGGAAAAAAAATGTTCTTTAACTCTGGGTAGAGCACTGATTAAATCAGAGTGAAAAATAAAGTGTTATTTTTTCATTTTTTTTAAACAGGGCTAATATATGGAAATATATTTTGCATGGTTTACATGCATAATTGCTATCATATGTATTTATCTTCTCAATTGGTGGAGGAGGAAGTGGGGGGAGGTTTAGAATTTGGAACTCAAATTTTTTTTAAAAGATGAAAATAAATGTTTTCAAATAATCAAACATATTACAACCATTTTTGAAAAAGAGATGTTTATTTAATAGCTTTTCTGAGCAGGGAGGGATAGTAATGCTAGTCGATTAAAAATTACAGAGATCTAGATTCCTCTGACTTCCCTTTTGGTGCTAAATGATTTTCCCCCCTCTTTTTCTGAGGAAAACAAACTGACAGTGAGGAAAAAAAAAGATGAGAAAAGAAAAGAGCAGTGTGATCACCTCTTAGTAGGTGGTTGTTCCAGAATGAAACTCATATTTAATATTAAAAAACAACAACAACAACAACAACCTTGGGGTGGCTATGTGTCTCAGTGAATAGAGTGCCAGCCCCGGAATCAGGAGGACCTGAGTTCAAATCCAGCCTCAGACATTTAACGCTTACTAGCTATCAGACTTTGGGCAAGTCACTTAACCCCAATTGCCCTGCCTCCCCCCAACAAAAAACATAAAATAAATTTAAAGACCTTGAAGAATTATAAAAAAGAAGATATTTTGTGTTTACCTATAAACACTCTTATTTAAAGGAATGCAATCTGATTCAGCAATCATTTAATAAAAATATGTTATATGAAATGCATTGTTCTAGGCAATGGGTAAAAACAGTTTCCATCTTCCATGCTCTTACCTTCTCCTAGGCAAAAGAAATATGCATTAACATAGATAAATTTAGAATTTATGAAGAAAAAAATACAACTTTTTTTTTGGGGGGGGGCATAGTAAGAATCAGTGAATATACTAGAAACTGGTAGTTTAATCAAGGACTCCTATAGCCCATAGCACAAATTGCAAATGAAATGAAATGCATTGAGGACAGAATTATTTTGTTTTTGTTTGTGTTTCTTCAATTTAATAAGTGCTTAATAAATATTTAATATTGGGGGGCAGAGCCAAGATGGCGGCATAGGAGCAGCAACATATTGCAGCTGTCACATAGCCACCCCAAAATACCCATAAAACATGACTCTAAACTAATTCTAGAACTCCAAAACACACAAAAATATACTTTCCACTCAAGTCAGCTTGGCTATGAGGAACCATATCAGCACTGCTAACCAAAACCAGCCTGGCCTGAAGCTGTGGCTGTACCTTGGGGACAGCTGGACGAGAGGAGCTGAGCTCTGGCTGGAGCTTTTGGTGAGCGGATTGGCAGCAGCTGAGGCAGTGTTCAGAATTAGGTCAGTGGGCCTTGTGAGGTCATGGGAGAAAAGCAGTCCTGCCAAACTGCCTCTAGGGCTAGGAAGCAGAAAGTGAAGGTCCTACACCCGTCTCCACATTGTGGCTTCAGACCTCCCAGCCTTCAGACGGCAGGGGGACCAAGTGATCGTTCAGAGGCCAAGTGTTCCTGCATTGAGCAGCCTGGATCCGGATTATGGTCTTGGGCTTTGGTCTTGTGGTTCTTTTATCTTCAGTATGCCAGAAGTGGGGGAAGGACTCAGCAACTTCCTGAGAGCTCCTGCAGCTGGGAGGAGCACAGCGATTTGGGATAGAGCTTTCCCGTCTGGAAACAGAGCTCCACAGAGTTAAAAAAAAATAATCACAGACTGACAGACCATGAATAAGAATAAGCATAAGAAGCAAAGTAACAACAGCAACCAAACCCTAGATTCCTTCTTTGGGGAAAAGTAGGACCAAGGCAGTGAGTTGCAGGAGGACAGTGCAGCCAGAGCTCCCCCACCAGGGGCTACCAATAAACATGAAGATTGCCTTAAAGCTAGAGATCAGCTGAAGAAGGATTTTGAAAACTAAATGAGAGAAGTGGAAGAAAAATTGGGAAGAAAAATAAGAATGTTGCAAGAAAATCATGAAAAGAGAGTCAGCAATCTGACTGAAGAAATTAACACCCTAAGAAACAGAGTAACTCAAATGACAAAAGAGGCACAAAAAGGCAATGAGGAGAAGAATGCCTTAAAAAGTTGAGTTTGCCAGATGGAGAAAGAATCTGAAATGCATTCTGAAGAGAATAATTCCATCAAAATTAGAGTGGAGCAAATGGAAGCAAATGACTTCATGAGAAATCAAGACACTGTCAAACAGATCGAAACAAATGAAAAAAATGGAAGGCAATGTGAAATATCTTCTTGAAAAAACCACTGACCTGGAAAACAGATCCAGGAGACACAATTTAAAAATTATTGGACTACCAGAAATCATGAGCAAAAAAAGAACTTAGAAAGCATTTTTCAAGAAATTCTCAAAGAAAATTGCCTGGATATTCTAGAACCAGAGGCCAAAACAGAAATTGAAAGAATTCACCGATCACTTCTTGAAAAAGATCCCCAGAAGAAAACTCCTAGAAATATTATAGCCAGTTTTTGGAATCCCCAGACCAAGGAGAAGGCATTGCAAGCTGCCAGGATGAAATAATTTGAATATTGTGGAAACACAATCAGGATAACCCAGGATCTAGCAACTTGTACATTAAGGGATTGAAGGACCTGGAATATGATGTTCCAGAGATCAAGGGAGCTAGGATTAAAGCCAAGAATCACCTATCCAGCAAAACTGAGTATAGTGTTCCGGGGGAAAATATGGTCATTCAGTGAGGTGGAGGACTTTCAGACATTCTTGCTGAAAAAACCAGAACCAAAAAGAAAGTTTGACACTCCAACACAAGAAGCATGAGAAGATAAACACAGAAAAGAAATCATAAGGTACTTATCAAAGATGAACTATTTACATGACAACATGGAAAAGTGACAAATGTAACTGATGAAACTTTTCTCTGTATGAGGATAGGGCAAGAGAATACAAATGTATATATACATATACATACACGTAAATTTATATAAGAGGGTTTACATATGCATACAAGCACATATCTGAGTGTATGTATAAATGAATCTATAG
>JAQQSU010003213.1:0-14433 GCA_028627135.1 Pseudochirops cupreus | reverse complement strand
CCCTTTGGGCATAGTTCCAGATTGCTCTCCAGAATGGTTGTATCAATTCACAACTCCACCAATAATGCATTAGTGTTCCAATTTTTCCACATCCTCTCCAGCATTTGTCATTTTCCTGTTTTGTCATCTTAGCCAATCTAACTGCTCACCATCATTTTAATTTGCATTTCACTAATCAATAGTGATTTAGAGCATTTTTATCATATGACTATAGATAGCTTTAATTTCTTCATCTGAACAATGCCTATTCATATTCTTTAACCATTTATCAATTGGGAAATGACTTATATTATAAATTTGACTTCACTTTATATTTTTGAGGAAAGAGGCTTTAGCAGAGAAAATTGCTAATTTTTTTTTACACTTATGATTACCATGTATTTCCCTCCATCCTATTTCCTACATTTATCCTTCGTTGTCTCTCTCTGACTCTCTGGCTCATTCTTTGTCTCTCTGTCTCTGTCTCTCTCTGCTCTCTCTGTCTCTCCTCTCTCTAACTCTGTCTCTGTCTGTTTCTATCTCTGTCTCTGTCTTTGTCTCTCTCTTCTTTTCTCCCTCTGTTTCTGTCTCTCTCTCTCCCCTTTGAGCTTTTCTTTCTTCAAAATGTTTTGCTTCTGACTGCCTCCTCCCCAAATCAACCCTCTCTTCTATCAAGATATCCCCTCTTCTATCATCCCTTTCCCCTCCTACTTTCTTATAGGGAAAGATAGATTTCTGTATGTAATTGAAGGCTTGTTATTTCCTTTTGGAGCCAATTCCAATGAGAGGAGGTTCAACTGCTACTTCAGACTTTCCCCATATTCCCCTTTACTGTAAAAGCTTTTTAATACCTTTTTAATGTGAGATAATTTACCCCATTCTATCTCTTCCTTTCCCCTTCTCCCAGAACATTCCTCTTTCTCACTTATTAATTTTACTTTTTTAGACACCATGCCAAAATAGTCAGCCCACACCCTCTCTTCTCTATTTATACTCCTTCTAACTGCCCTAGTAATGAGAAATTTTTTAGGAGTTATAAGTATCATCTTCCCTTGTTGGAATGTAATCAATTTAGCCTTAATGAATTTCTCATGATTTCTCTTTCCTGTTTACCTTTTTATGCTTCTCTTGAGTCTAGTATGTGAAAGTCATATTACCTATTCAGCTCTTATATTTTCATCAGGAATTCTTGGAAGTCCTCTATTTTATTAAATGTCCATTCCCCCCATCTCCCTGAAGAATTATACCCAATTTTACTCGGTAGGTAATTCTTGGTTGTAATCTTAGCTTCTTTGCCCTCTGAAACATTATGTTCAAAGCCCTTTGATCCTCTAATGTAGAAGCTACTAAATTTTGTGTGATGGTAACTGGGGCTTCACAATGTGGGCACTCTGGAATTTGGCTATCTTTCGTGGATCTATTTTCCATGTCAGTTGTTTTTCCAATGAGATATTTCACATTTTCTTTTTTTCTTTTGACTTTGTTTTTATTGTTTCTTGATGCCTCAAGGAGTTGTTAGCTTCTACTTGCCCAATTCTAATTTTTAATGAATTGTTTTCTTTAGTGAGCTTTTGTTTCTTTTTTTCCATTTGACCAATTCTGCTTGCAAAAGAATTCTTCCCTTCAGTGAATTTATGCTTCTTTTGTTTTTCAAGATATTATTTTGACTTATTCTGTTTTTCAAGATATTGCTTTCTTTAATATTCTTAAAATTTCCTTTGTCAAACACGTGACTCTCTTTTGCATCACTTTCATTTCTTCTCCCCATTTTTCCTTTGCCTCTCTGAGTTTTAAGTCCTTTTTTCAGCTCTTACAGGAATTGAGACCGATTCACATTTTTCACTTTGATACTTTGCAGGTAGCTACTTTGATTTCATTTTCTTTCTTCTGAATTTGTATTTTAATCTTCCCTTTCAATGCAGTAACTTTTTTATGGTCAGGTTCTTTTTTTGTTGTTTGCTCATTTTTTTTCAGCTTATACCTTGACTTTTAACTTTATGTCAAAATTGGACTCCACTGCCAGGATAAAGGGGGTGCTGTTCTAAGCTTCAGATTTTTTTTTCAGCTATTTTCAGAAGTAGTTCTGGGGGTCTTCCCAGAAAATGTAATTCTTCCTGGGTGGTACAATATAAGGTGCTCTGATCTGTGAAGAATTGTAAGCTTTCATGTGCTAGTATTCCTCTTGCACTGGGATCATGACCAAGGATCTGGGTCCAAGATCCACATATGGGCAATGCAACACAGTTCTGCACCTGCTGCCAGCAAAGAGACTACTTTAATCTCCTTTCAGACCAGTTGTTGAGCCCTTTATCATGGACAAGTGGAAGCTAAATGAGTTCATGAGACATCAAAAACAATAAAACAAAGTCAAAAGAATGAATATAACAAAATGTGAAATGTTTCATTAGAAAAATAGCTGACATTGAAAATAGATCAAAGAGATATAATTTAAGAATTATTTGAGTGCCTGAAAGCCATGAACAGAAAAAGAACGTAGATAGATATATTTTAGAAATTATTAAATTGCCTTGATATCCTAGGACCAGAGAGTAAAATAGAGATTGAAAGAATCCATTGAGCACCTCCTAAAAGAGATCCTAGAGCCTGTAGGTCAAGGAGAAAATATTGTATGCAGCCAGAAAGAAACAATTTAAATATCATGGAGCCACAGTCAGGTTACTCAAGATTTAGCAGTGTCTACATTAAAGGATCAGATGGCTTGGAATACGTTAATACAAAGAGCAAAGGAGCTAGTTTTACAACCAAGAATCACCTAATCAGTGAAATGGAAAATTGAGGGGGAAGGGGGAATGGATATTTAATGAAATTTAGGACTTTGGGGAATTCCTGATGAAAAGACCAGAGCTTAAAGAGGAATAGATAGGTCAATGTTTTTTAAAAAAATCTGTTCTGAATTTAAAAAGCACCATATGAAATGGGCGTTTCCAATATGTATGATTGTATGTATGTATATACACACATATATGTACACATATGTGTGTATATATGTATATGTATATATGTAGTAGAACAGAAAAAAATAAGAGAATTTTATGAGAAATTATAGATCTCTATTGTATACAACTTGCTTCTTTTAAATATTAAATAAATACAATATGCAACTCTAAAAATTGCCCTGCTCATCTGATTTTTTTGCCTTTCTTCAGTTCCCTTCTGAGCATTAAAAAAAGAAAGAAAAAGAATAAATACTCTCCATTTCACACCAGCTACACTGGTTTTGGAATTATTTGGTTCCCTCCATTATGCCTTTTTCCCCCCAGGAAACTCATCAGTAGGAAATAACATTATGCCTCAAGATGGGATCTGTCTAGTGCTTACATCTTATACTATTTTCCTCAGACGGGATCATCTCACAAAGGACAGAGACATAGGTTCCAGATCCTATGTTGAAGAAATGAGTTCAAGATGGTTTTCTCCCCTTTTCCCACCAGCTACACTATAGGGGGATTTGTCCATATCTTTCCACTGCCTATACCTATAGTACAAATCCTCCTCATTTCCACCTTGAAAAATTCTTCATTTCTTTAAAGAAGCAACTCAGTCCTACCTTCTAAACAAATTCTTCCTTACTCCTCCTGACTACCATGTGTTTGGTTTGTATTTTTCTGAAATTTCCTTTTACATATAAATGTTGTCTCCATTGATAACACGTAAGCTACTTGGTAGAACAAGGTCTTTGAATTCATACCACTCTATGGTCTTTGGCACATAAAGTAAGTATTTAAGCAATGTTTGTTTATTGCTTGATTTACTCCAAGTCCAGCACTCCAGCCCCTAACCCATGTTGCGCCTAAAAGTGTATGATACTCAAAAATGTCCAAATAATCAACTATAAATAATTGTTTAGTAATTGAGCTTTCTGGTAATCAAAAGGAAAAGTTCACATTGAGCTTACTTTTAGCTACTTTTCAACAATTTGAACTTTAATGAAATTGAGATAAATTCATGATCACATACCTGAATTCAAACTGCCATGATTCTTTAGACAAAAACATAATTTATGAAAATTCTATCCAGTTGTGATTGTGATTAGATCTGTTTACAGTATTTCTTGTGAGTCACATTCCAGGAAAGTAGATTTATTTTTATTTTTTACTTTTATTTTAAAGGAATGAAGTTAAACCACAGCATCTCTGTATTTATATTTGAGTCTGCATCAAGTGTTTTTCATTTGGAAAAACTACTTGCAGAGAAAAAAAATATAATAACACTTTTTTTTCTTTAGGTCATATTTCAAAAGCTCTCTTTCTTCCTAAGCCATTCTATAAGAATGACTTTAAACTCAAAAAATTGCACATTTTATCCTTCATGTAAGTTTTCAGGGCAATGTGGTGTAATGGATAGAGAACTGGTCTTGGAGCCAGGAAGATCTGGATTCCAATCCCACCTGTGAACCATATTGATTGAATACACTCCACCTTTCAGTGCTCTAGGCATACTCTCAAGGACTATAAATTTCAGAAAAAGTATCTACTTAAATGAGTAGAGTGAATTTCCTTATCTGGAAATTCCTTATATCAAACCTGTATCCTATAATTTCTAAAATATTCTATTTTATTAATCTATGGATATTTTTACAAAGAAGGAAATAAAACATATCATAAATTATATACATGTACACATATATTATGCAGATGCATGCATGTGCATATATACATACACACATGTGTATGTGTATGCACATGTGTATATATACATACCAAGTTGGAGGGCAAGATTCATTTGACATCTTTCTATTTGTAAGTTGGAACACCAACTGTGACTGATTTCTTCAAATTAAGATAAAATAAATATCACAAATGTTTCATTTCAGGAGTTCATAATAGGCTATATTGTTGGCAGGCTGGCTGTTGTCTGAGCATACCTATAAGCAATAGGTTTAATATCATTTATCTACTAGATTAATTATGACTTACTGATACTTCAGGTCCACTAGAGTAATTTTCTGCTGCCTTATTTTGGCATGGAGATTCCCAAAGTGTAATGAGACTTTATATTTCTATATCTATATGTATGTATGTATGTACATATATATGTGTATATGTATATGGACACATGTGTATGTATATATGTATATATGTATATATGCCTGCAGGGAGTAAAAGCTAAGATAAAACCTATGAAAAGGCTTTGGCCATTTGTATGCTGAAACCAACTAAGGAAGGTTTATCACCCAAAGTCTAACCCCCAGGGTGATGGATTTGGTTTGGTATGGTTTTGTATTGTTTGTTTTTTGTCTAAGAAAAACAATAGACATCACGCTGTAGAGGTCTGGGAAGTAGATGTAGGTGGAGGAGACAGATGGAGGAAGGAGAACAAAGAATGTCAATTTCATATTATTGAGGTGAATTTTGAACTATTTAAAAACCTAATGTTGAGACATACAATATCTCAGAACAGATATAAAATCCTGATGGGAAGTTTAATAGGAATAATAAGAGAAGGAAAGATAGAGACAAAAAATATGTGTATGTTTTTTATAAATGTATTTATTTATTTTTAGTTTTCACCATTCATTTCCAAAAGATTTTGAGTTACAATTTTTTCTACCTGTCTTTCCCCCACCCCCACCCCAAAATAGCAAGTTTACTGAATACCCCTTCCCCTGATCTCCCCATTACTTCCCCAACTTTCTAGGAGGGCGAGATGGATTTTTATGCCCCAGTGCCTGTATAGCCTATTTTAAATTGCATGTAAAAATCAAATGTTTTTTAAACATTTATTTTTAAAACTTTGAGTCCCAGATTTTTCCCTTCTTCCCTTCTCACCCAGCCCTACTGGGAAGATAAGCAATTCAATATAAATTGTACATGTGTAGATATCCAAATCATTTCCATAATAGTTATTGTGAAAGACTAACTATATTTCCCTCCATCCTATCCCACCCCCCACTTATTCTATTTTCTCTTTTGACCCTATCCCTTTTCAAAAATGTTTCTAACCACCCTTTCCCCCAGTCTGCACTCCCTTCTGTCATCCCCCCTCTTATGCCCTACCCCCTATTTTCTGTAGGGTAAGATACGCAATTGAGTGTGTATGTTATTCCCTCCTTAAGCCAAATTCAATGTGAATAAGGTTGTCCCATTCCATTTCACCTTCCCCTCCATTATAACAGTTTTCTGTTATATGCCTCTCTTATATGAGATAATTTACCCTAATCTATCTCTTCCTTTCTCCTCCCAATAAATTCCTCTCTCACCTCTTAATTTTATGTTTTTAGATGTCATGCCTTCATATTCAACTAATCCTGTTCCCTCTGTCTATGTGTACATAAAGATACATATGCCCACACTCACTTATATATATGCACTGTCCTATACATACATATACATGTATGTATACATATATACATACATATACATGTATACATACATACATATACACACATATACACACATACACATATATGTATTCCCTTCAACTATCCTCATGCTGAGAAAAGTCTTATGAGTTACAATGATCACTTTTCCATGTAGTAATATAAATAGTTCAACTTTAATAAGTTCTTTATGATTTCTTTTCCCTGTTTACCTTCTTATGTCAAAATTTCTGTTCAGCTCTGTTTTTTTCATCAAGAATGCTTGAAAAGCCTCTATTTCATTAAATGACCATATTTCCCCCTGTAGCATTATATTCAGTTTTGCTGGGTAGGTGATTCTTGATTTTAGTCTTAGCTCCTTTGACCTCTGGAATATCATATTCTGAGCCCTTCGATCCTCTAAGTTAGAAGCTACCAGGCCTTGTGTTATCCTGATTGTGTTTCCTCAATACTCAAATTGTTTCTTCCTGACTGCTTGCAGTATTTTCTCCTTGAGCTGGGAACTTTGGAATTTGGCTATAATATTCCTGGGAGTTTTCTTTTTGGGTTCTTTTTCAAGAGGTGATCAGTGAATTCTTTTAATTTCTATTTTGCCCCTTGGTTCTAGAATATCAGGCAATTTTGCTTGATAATTTCTTGAAAGATGGTGTCTAGGCTTTTTTTTTTTTGATCATGGCTTTCTCATAGTCCAATAATTTTTAAATTATCCCTCCTGGATCTATTTTCCAGGTCAGTGGTTTTTCCAGTGAGATATTTCACATTGCCTTCTATTTTTTTCATTTGTTTGGATCTGTTTTATAGTATCTTGATTTCTCATAAAGTCATTAGCTTCCAATTATTCCAATCTAATTTGAAGGACTTATTCTCTTCAGTGAGTTTTTGAAATTCCTTTTCCATTTGGCAAATTTGGCTTTTTAAGGCATTCTCCTCATTGACTTTTTGGGCCTCTTTTGCCGTTTGGGTTAGTCTATTTTTTAAAAGGTGTTGTTTTCTTCAGTATTTTTTGAGGTCTTTGTTAGCAGACTGTTGACTCGCTTTTCATGATTTTCTTTCATCATTCTCATTTCTCTTCCAAATTTTTCCTCCACTTCTCTTACTTGACTTTCAAAATCCTTCTTGAGCTCTTCCATGGCCTGTAACCAGTTCATATTTTTCTTGGAAGCTTTTGATGCAGGAGTTCTGGCTTCATTGTCTTCCTCCTGTTCCATGTTTTGATCCTTCCAGGCTGTCTTGGGCTGGAGATGGTTTTCACTCTGTCCTTTTATGGGTGCTGTAGCTCTAGAATTTGTTTAGGGTAATTTTTTACATAAATTTGGAGGAGTTTGGGAGAGAGTTCAAGCAAGTCCCTACTTTTACTCCACCATCTTGGCTATGCCCCCCAAAATTAATTTATTAAATCCTTATCCTATGCCAGAAACTCCCCCTAACTCATGGGAATACAAAAAATCGTCATAGGAGTCCCTGATTTCACGGAGCTCATAGTTTAATGTGGGAACAAAACAGACAAATTATATAGAGAGTAAATTGGAGGTAATTTCTAATGAAAAGTGCTAGGATTGAGGGAGACTGACTAAGACTTAAAGGAAGCCAGGAGTTAGAGGTACAGAAGTAGAACATTCCAGGCACAGGGAACAGTAGGTGAAAAATGAACTAAATTAGGAGATCCACTTATTAGGAATCTTGCACAAGGAACTGCAAGTATAGCTGGATAATGGCATACATGAAGGAGAGTAAAGTAAAAGAATACTTTATACTTTATAAAAATGTGGGAAGGAACCAGGGTGAGAAGGACTTTAAAAGCCAAGGAAAGGATTTTATATTTCATTGTGGAAGTAATTGTTACTGAAATTTATTGAGGAGGTTAATGACATAGGTTAATTGCTTTAGGAAGATCACTCTGGCAACTGAGTGGAGGATGGACTGAAATGAAATGGAATGAGATAAATGTTTATTAATCACCTAATATATTTTAGGTGTTATGTGAAGCACTTTACAATTACTATTTCATTTAATCCCCACACTAACTCCACGTAGTGGGTGCTATTATAATTGCCATTTTACAGCTGAGGTGCCCAAGACAAGCAGAGGGTAAGTGACTTTTCTGGGGTCACATAGTTAATAGGTATATGAATTTGGATTTGAACACAAGTCTTGCTGACTCCAGAACCTGTGTTCTATCCACTGTGCCACTTAGCTACCTTAGGCATTCATCTTATCTAAATACTATACAAGTGCTCTGAATTTTACAGTTTATTTTGGTCTTAAAATAATTTTTAGAACATTTCCAACAAGGTGTCTTTTCTGCTATGAGGTAATTCATGGAAGTAAATGCAGTTTTACTTTCTTAAACACATAATCACCTTGACCACATTGTAATACTGTTCATTCCAAAAACTAAGATTCTGGAAGAACAGCTAAAATTATTTTCCATAAGTTTCTTCAGTAATGATTTGTAATTGATGCATTAGAATAAATATAAACTGAATGTTTTGTTTTGTTTTGTTTTTAATAGACAGGCATCAATATTTATTGTTTTGTGAGTAGCTGGGATAGAAACAACTTAAAGTCTCTAGTCCTCAAACTTTGAATTGAATTCACAGATAGTTAAATAACAGTTTATGAGTATGTAACAATTTTCTAATTGTAGTCTTATTTTATAAAAAAATATTTCAACAGTATTATGTCTGAAAACAAAATAATCAACAAAAGATAAAACATCATTTATTGAATATTTTTCTCCTCACTCGGACTCTTTTTATGGATATTTGTGGATGAGAAACATGGTTTTTAACAACAGTCAACATTTATATAGCATTTTAACTTTTGCGAATTGCTTTACATATGTTATTTTGCTTGATCCTCACAATAGCCCTGTCAGATACATGCTTTTATTATTTTTGTTTTATAGATGATGAAACTAAGACTGAGAAAAATTAAATTATTTGCCTAAGATCACACAGCTGGTTAGTTTCTAAATAGGATTTGAATTCAGGTGTTTATAACTATTACTCTGTCTGCTGTACCACCTACCTGCCTAAGTGAATTCTGTTCTGTACACTCCAACTGTTTCATAGTGTTGTGTGAACAAAGTGTGAAGTGCTAATAAAAATGTAAACTATTATTATTTTAAGTATCAGTATGTGCTATCGCAGCCTTGACAGAATGTAAGATCCGTGTGTGAGGTTTGGATGCCTTACCTTCCTGTAATTTTATGGTCTACTCTCACCCTGTTGGTGAAATACAATGTGAATACAATATCACTACAATCTAGGAAAGCTATTCTCTTTTTCCTAAATATGTTCTTGAAAATCTTATTATCCCCATGTGTAGCACCAGGGCAATATTCACAATGCCAACAATCACAATATATGTACCTGCATAGTGCTTGATTGCAAAATATAACAGACTGTCTATATAGAAGGCAGAAACAAAACTTTCATTCAGATACCAGAAAACTGAATCCCAAAACCAGTAAGCTGATTCCATCATAGTAGCAAAGAAGTTAATAAGCCACAACAGCAGAGAGCCAAACCATTCTTTCGCCTCCTCACAGACCAACACAAGACCAATATTTACTCACAAGCCTACCTGTCTCCCTGGGAAACATCCTCTCCTCCCACCTGTCTGGTCTAGCTCTGACTCCCAGCTTCCTGTGGACTCTGCTTCACCTTTCAGCAAACTGCTCCTACCATAGGCACCATGTGATTACATTCAGCCTATCAGGGCGTAGAGTTTTTTCAAAGTAGGAAAGGTCTTCAAATTTACTTAGGCTTATTAAGGGGCAGGGAATATTTTCAAATTCCCATTACCATTACACCATGTTGTTTCTTGTGGGAGATGAGTGGCTTATATGACTGAGGTAATTTTCAAATTTATTAATAAATATAAATATATAAATATTTATATAAAATATATTTATAATATAAAATATAAAAATATAGAAATACATGCAGGGAAAGGAGTATTCTTGGAACAGAACTTAGAAAGTAATGCTTTGAAGAAGGGAATGACTATGGCATATCAATTTGAGCATGGTGCAGAGGGGAAAAGGCTTGGCTTGAACTCAAAGAACATGATTTAGCAACCTAACTTGGTCACTTATTGCCTGTGTAGCCTTAAAGTCAGAAGTTTGGCATCTAAGATCCTTTCTACTTATAAATTTATAACCATATGATGTAATAGTGAGAAGAGATTCATGGGAATAATAAGGGTATGTAATGCCTTAAATAGCAATTCTGGCACTTGAGGCAAATCCAGTTAGAGACAGTGCAGCAAACAGTTGCTCTGATTCTCCCAACAGTAATGTTGGGAGAAAGTGTTGTCTGTGCTCCAGGGGTCTAGCCCTGGCTCCCAAGACATAGTACCCCATCTTATCCCTAGCCTCTAGAAATAAGCAAGTGCCAAGCAATGCCTGGGGTGCTCTAGTTCCCTGAAATAGAAGTAATGTAGCCTTGTGTTCCCTAACACATTGGAATGAAAACTGATATTCTAGTTCTGTGTACTCTAATACTGAGTGGCATTGGGTATTACATAGTATTACATACTATATATTACATTGGGTATTATGTGAGTATTGCATTCTCTTGGTCTCTGATAGTTTAATTTAATGTCTGTGGTAAAAAAAAAAAGGTGCTGCAGAACTATAAGTAATTGAATATTTACTTCCATTCAGCATTATTCTCTACTTTGAAAAGTACATGATTTAAGGATGATATATGCCCTTCTGGTATTTTATCTATCAATATTTGATCATTTCTTTTGCCATGAGCTAAAAATTGCTGTTTGTTCCAGTTACTTAACTTTCTCAGTTTGAATTGAAAAACAAATTCTATTCTGTACCCATTTTATTAATCTCATTTTAATTTTTAGTTGTTCCCTTTCAGAGGATTTCATATCATATACTTTAGTTTGATGAAGAATTAAGGAATATACCTTGAAGTACTTGAGAAAGGTATTTAATATGGTAGTTGTGGTATATTTTGTGGAAGAGTTTGGTTCTTAAAGTTCTATTTGGATAAACTTCACAATATATAAATTTATAATACCTATATTTCAAGTCAATAAAAGCAACAACCAATAATAATACTTAACATTTATATAATGCTTCCTGTGTGCCAAGCACTGTCCTAAGCACTTTATTTATTTCATTTGCTTCCTTAGCAGCTCTGGGAGGTAGGAACTATTTTCATCCCCATTTAACAGATGAGGAAACTGAGACAAAGGTTGGTAACTTACCCAGAGTAACACAGGTAATAAGTGTCTGTGGACAGATTTGAACTCGGGTATCTTCCTGCCTTCAAATCCAGTGCTCTAGCTCCTTTACCACCCCATAGCCTCAATACATGTCAAGTTAGAAGCATTGATTATACACCTGCTGTGTACTAGACATTGTGCTATTTCTTGACAGTTGGAGTTCAGCAGCTCTACTCATTTCTCTTAGATTACTTGCATCATTTTCATTAACAATAATTTAATTATTTTTCTTTAAAGCATCAGAGGCTTCTGGATATGCTTGATGCAGAGAAAGAACAGCTAACAGAAAAACTAAAAGAAGCTTTGACTCAGCAGTCTCAAGATCAGAGGGTAAGATTCCAAGTATTATCTACTTGAAAAAAAAAATTAGGTCTCATTTCCTCAGATAATAAATCTAATATCTGTTGAACCATTTTATGATTTGCAGGAAATATTGGAAAAGTGTTTGGCGGAAGAAATGCAAAAGAGTAAAGATGAATTAGCAACTGCAGCAAAGGTATTGGAATATATAATAATTGGTTTCTTTATAAGTGAGTTACATTTAAGAAAGGTGAATTAATTATTTTGTTTTCTGCCTATTGTTATAATAGCCTTATGCTAGAAAGAGGATTTTCCCCTCATTTCTCTTCTATGTTTATGTTAATTCAACAAATATTTAAATGTTTATGTGCAAGGCCCTATGCCTTACAAATTCAAAGGCAATTCTTTTTAATGTCCTTTACCTCAAGGACTTTCTACTAGAGTAGATAATAGGTAAACAGAGAAGGAAATATAAGATGAGTTGAGGAGGGAGAGTGCCCTAACAACTAGGCTGTAAAGAAAGAGTTTGGGTATAATGTGGCACCTGAAATAAACTTGGAAGAGAAACTAAAGATGCTAAGATGGATTCTGTTGAACAGCCAGAGTGGAAAAAAAAAAGTCATTAATAGTTCAGTGTGGAGTGCGGCCAGCGCAACCCACCAGGCAGGCTCAGACACCCAGTGTGGCGGCGTGACCCACCAGGCGGACCCCGGAGACCCACTGAGAGGCCATCTTTGGACATGGCCTGCTGACCCACCAACCACAAAGGCCACTCCTAGGCCTATCACCACAAGGCAGGGACGAACTGAGCTGGGTAAGAAACAAAGGGAGGGCCCACAGCAGGGGCAGCAACTACCCCCCGGGACTACTCTTCACAGCCTGGAAATTTAAAAAGCCCCTAGCTGAACCTCCAGGGACCAAGATGACAGACTGAACCTCAGCTGCTCCAATCTCCCCCCCAACACCAAAAAACACAGTAATTATTGCCCCAGAGGAAAATTTTAAGCAGTAAAGGCTTAGGAACCCCGGAGGAAGGGCAGGAATAAGGTCCTTCCTCACAATGGGAAGAAAGCAGGCTACAAAGACAAAGACAAAGACTGGAATACTGTTATGGTGAGAGGGAGGAATCAAACTCAGAAGGAGGGAGTACTGACTCCACACCCACAGCCTGGTCTCAGGCATAGAAAGCATTCCGAGATGAGCTCAAAAAGAACTTTGAAATCAGGCTTAGAGAGGTAGAAGATAAAATCAACACCTCCTACCAAAACAAAATTATGAAATTAGAAAAACATTACAATGAAGAGAACAGCCCCTTAAAAAGTAAAATGTGTGAACTAAAAACGAAATCTGAGCATATGGAAAAGGAGCTTCAAAAACTGAGGAGAATAATTCACTAAAAACTAGAATCAACTGAATTGAAGCCAATGACTCTATGAGGAACCAAGAATCACTCAAACAAAACATCAAGACTGAAAAATTAGAACAAGAGGTAAAATATCTCAATGGAAATATAACTGACCTGGAAAACAGATCCAGGAGAGGCAATCTGAGAATCATTGGTCTACCAGAAAATCATGATGAAAAATGAGTCTGGACAATATCTTCCAAGAGCTCATCAAGGAAAACTGCCCTGAGATCCTAGAACCAGAGGGTAAAATAGAAATTGAGAGAATCCACCGGACACCTCCTGAAAGAGATCCCAAATTGAAAAGTCTGAGAAACATTGTGGCCAAACTCCAGAACTGTCAGGTAAAGGAGAAAATACTACAAGTGGCCAGAAAGAAACAATTCAGATATCATGGAACCACAGTGAGGCTGGCACAGGATCTGGCAGCCTCAACGTTGAAAGACCGGAGGAACTGGAATATGATTTTTCTCAAGGCAAAAGACCTCAGGCTACAACCAAGCATCACCTATCCAGTGAGACTGAGCATAATCTACCAGGCAAGGAGATGGTCATTCAGTGACATAACAGAATTCCAGACCTTCCTGATGAAAAAGCCAGAGCTCAATGGAAAATTCAACCTCCAACTACAAGACCCAGGAGAGACAGAAAGAGAAATAAGGAAAAAAAAACACACATAAGTTGTTATTTTACAAGAGCAAACTATTGACATCCCCAAATGGGAAGCTGATACCTGTTAATATCCTGAACTCTATACCTATGGCAACATCTAAAAGGGATATAGACAAACAGAAGGTGTGGGTATAAACTATGCAAAATGATGATAAAAAATCCTTGTTAAGGGACTGTAATGGAAGAAGAGGAAAGAATGAAGCAGAAAAGGGTAAATTATGCTACACAAAGAGACATAAAAACAATATAGAAGAAGGAAAGAAGGGAGAAAGATGAGAACTATATGAGCCATTCTCTCACTGGTTCTGGTGCAAGGAGGGAATAACACAACTGGTTAAAGATAAGACTCTATCAAGAAGAGATGTAAAACTTATAATAGAGGGAAAGAGGAGAGAGAGAGGAGCACTGCATGAGATCTATTCTCATCAATCTTGGTCTGAGGAAGAAATAATGTACAGCATTGAGTATAACAATCGATCATATC
>JAQQSU010003212.1:0-14433 GCA_028627135.1 Pseudochirops cupreus | reverse complement strand
CACACCGTGTGGAGGGAAAATGGGATCTTATATGCAGAAAGGTTGTGGGAATCTAGGGGTAGTAGTTTGGGGAGGGTCTTCAGAAGTCAGATGAGGTCAGACTCCAGTAATGAGTAATTAAGGGTGGGAAGTTGCTGGAGGCTATCTGGAGACCACAGACAATCATGGGCTAGCCCAGTTCAAGGGTGGGAAATTGCTGCACAAGAGGGCTAGGTAAAGACTTGGGCAGAGCCACAATGAAAGGTCCATGGCCTCAGGCAAATGCCTTCCATGGGAAGATTCAAGGAGAGCTCAAGGGGGCTCCCAGAGCCTGTAACCTCATCACTTGGACCCAGGAGGATTTGGAACATCTATTAGATTCCAAGACTAGAGCTCATAGGTTCAAAAATTGAATCTTAGGACTGTCAAGTTCAATCCTTTATTTTACAGATAAGGAGATGAGGTCCGGGAGAATTTAAATGAATGGCCCGGGGGAAATGCAGCTGGCAGGTGTCCGGGCCGGTTTTCCTCAGGGACCTCCTACCTGACCCACTTTCCTCTCTACACCTTAATAGTGAGTTGGAAGGTTTGATTTCAAACACAGGCACTGCTCTTTCCTACTTGTGTGACTTCCTCGGTCTTCCCTTTCCTCACCTACACAAAGAGAAGGTTTGATCTCCAACAGCTCAGGGGATTAAATCCCGGCTTTAAACCACCTTTGGCTCGCCCGGAATGGCGGGCGCGTGCCCCAGCCTCCTAGCACGCGCTCCCGATTTCGGGAACGCGGCCTGATCCTGTGCGGGCTCGCCCGTTGGCAGACGCGAGGTGGAGAGGGCGGGGCGAGGAAGTTGGACGATTATGGCGGCGGCAGCAGCGACAGCAGCTGTGACCTCCGCAAGGCTGCAGAGATGCGTGGTGGCCCCGGCGGGGCAACATAGCGCTTCTCTGATCATGCTGCATGGTTCAGGTGGTTTGCGGATTTATGCGTCGATTTTCTGCGGCGTGGGTTCGGAGCATGGTTTCCCCCCTTCCTTCTCATGATCCCTTCCCTGTCGGGGCCTGCCCAGCGGACTTCGGGCTGAAGAGGCGCATGCCGCTCACTACCTGAGCCCCACTGCGCAGGCCCAGAACTCCCAGGCCCCACGCTCCTGTCCTCCCCCTCCCCCCATGATCCTTGATCCTCCACCTCTCTGCTCCTGCGCCAGCCTTTAGAGTCCTCACCTTTTGCAACCCCACAAGATTTAGGATCTTTGGATCATAGATCCAGAAATGAAAGAGGCCATCTGAGCCAGCCGATTCCTTCATTTTATAGATGAGGAAACAGACACAAGTAATTTTTCTAAGGTCGTGGGGAGAGTAAACGTTTTCCCCTGGCATCTCTTGACTCCCCTGGGAGGCAGTCTGACGTAGTACAGAGTCCTGGCGCTGAGTATCAGGGAGATCTGCCAGTGACTCTTTAAGACCGTGATCCCTACGTACAAGTCACGAGGCATGTAGTGTAATAATAGACTATATTTATAATTTATATACCGTTTTGCATATCTCACAGCAACCTGGGAGGCAGATGTCCTTAGCTCCGTTTTACAGTTGAGGTTAAATGATTTGTCTTCAACCTGGCAGTGTGTGAGGCTGCGTTTGAACTTGTGTCTTCTAGCGCACCATCTGTCGCGACAGCTTTAGAAGATTGAAGTTGCAGAGGATTTCCTATTGGGCACTGGTAGAAAGTGTCCTCTCTGACTTCAGAGCCCAGCCACTGCTTCCTTTGAGATCAGGCAGTCTCCAGTGCCCATCACAGTGCCTGGTAAATATACTAGGCACTTAATAAATGTGTGTTGATTGCTGGCTTCCATAAGTAGCTTTCACTTACTACTTCTGACCTTACATCCAAACTGATGGAACTATTGCGTTTAAAACATTTTCATTTGCCTTTCAAAGGCAATATAAAGAATATTTGGATTTTTCCACTGTTGGAGCAGGAGCATTGTACAGTGGAAAAGACAATGAATTGGGAGTGAAGAGAAGAGAATTTTTAAGTTTCAAACCTTACTTGTAATTTGTATGTGGTCAGGAACCCAGTCTCTTGTTCTATGCCTTGTTTTCTCCTATATAAAATGAAAGGTTGAACTAGATGACTATACCTTCAAGCTCTGAACACGTGAACCTATGATTTTCTTGTAAGCAGGATGCTTTGTAAATCATGAAGCATTGTATAAATATGAGCGATTATGTGTTTTGAATATGAGATAATATAATATAAGTACATCTGGAAAGGACTGTTAAAATTATTTAGTCTCATTTTACAGATGAAAAAACTGAGACCCAGAGAAATTAATTGATCCACCCTAGGTCTGGAATCCAGGTCTTAAAGACTCCCCAAACTCAGACTGCATTTCAAGACAATTATAGGCTAGATGAAGAAAAATAAACGTGTGAAAAGTTATTATTACAGTTATCAAGTTATTACAGTTGATAATAAATTTTTTTTAATACATCACATAGTCATCAGACTCAAAGGTGACATAGTGGGTTGAGAACTGGATTTAGAATTGGAAGGCACAGATTCACTTCCTGCTTCTGCCTCTTACTACCGCTGTTCTCAAGGATTGTAGAGCAGTTGAGAATAGAAGTTGCCCTTGCTGGTGAAATAAATATTAGATCCTTTTGTTACATCAAATGGATGGATGATAATTGCCATAGTTAAGATACTAAAGACAAAAGACATGACGTAAGCTGAAATAGGGAATCCTTTTCAAAGAAACTGGGATTTACTCTGAATCTTAAATAAACATTAAAGCATCATAAATTCAGAGTTTATAAACCTTAAATTGAGTTTAACTTAATTATTTAGTCTAACCCTCTTTCTTTTGCAGACAAGGAAAGAGAGGCCCAGTGACTCCAAATCCACTTTAATTTGTTCATACCACTACACATTGTTTCCTGTAGAAGAGATCAGATTGTGCCTTGAACTGTGGTTTAGGGGGTTTTGGACATTATCCTATAGGCAGCAGGTATCCTTTGAAAATTTTTCACTGGAGAAATTATAAGGGATGTAGGAAGATTAGTTTTTTATGTCACATGTGGGATGAATTAGGGCTTTGGGAAAGGTAATGGGGAAAGATTAAAAAAGGAAATTACAGGTAAGCTATTGAAGGTTTTGAGATTATAGGAGCCTAAACTATGTGATGTCAGAGAAATAGGAATGGATGAGATAAACCATTTAAGGAAGAAAGAATTCATAGGATTTTGAGACTGGATGAGGGAACATAAGAGGGTGGAGTTGAAGATAGTTCCACAGTTTTAAGCTTGTAAAAATAACGGTAAAAATTTCATATCCTAAGTAGCTAGAAAACCTAAAATGAACATGCTTGATTAAAAAAAAATCTTCTTTTAAAAGTATTCCAAGGCTTATTTTCTTATTCCCCTTGCCTATCTTTATTCAAATGCCTTTCCTCATGTTTAATTTGAAAAGAATTACGGTTGTTTTTTACAACTTGTAACATATTCATGGTTTCTAGTATTTTTTTCTTACTGATGAAGGAAGTTTTCCAAAGAGTTCTTTCAGAATGCAAGTAGTGGAACCCTTTTATATTGGGTTCTCAATAAGTACTTGTTGAATTGAATAATGCTGCTATTGGGGGGACAGGACTGACATCCATTTTGGAGACTAGCCATATTATATTAAGATTTTATTGTATACAGTTAGGTTTGAAGAGCAAATGTTTGGCTCATAGTGTATCTGAATTTGTGTAAAAATGAGCCATTATAACAGGGTTCTATTTTACTGTTCTGTGATGGAGAATAATTCTTCCCAGGTGGACTTTGTGAATGTATTAGCATCTCTTCTTTGTAGCATTTTGTTTTTCTTTCCAAAATGGGAAAGAGATTTTCATAGACAGCTTTTTGCTAGTTAAAAACTTGAAAGGACCCAGATACTGGGCCTCTCTTGTCATTTGTAGGACAACAGGTGGAAAGTAAGATTTGGCTCAATTTAACTTGAGCTTTTCCTATCACTAAGGCATGCATTGAAAACAGTCAGAACTTTCTTTAAAGTGACAGGGAAGTACATTTATTATCTATTTAACTTTTCTTAAATGGAAAAATAATAAATTTTACTGAGAATTTTTCTAATTCAATCAGCTGGTTTTGGTTTGTTCTTTTACTGAATTTTGTCCTAGCAGGATCTTGGAGTGCATGAACATAAGGAAATTAATGAGGCATACTATTTTTTCTATCTTTTAAAGTATCAACTGTAATTTTTTGAGAAGATAATTTTGAGTAGAAAGAGAAATTTACAGCTAGAAGGAGACTCTACAAATAGTTTAGAATCCTATAGTTTATTATTTTTGTTCTTCATTATATTTGGAATTCACCTAAAAGAACAACTAGAGAAAAAGCAGATTGTTTTAACTGACGTCGTTGGTACTATTTTATTTTATTTTTTCTTATTAGTGTTCTTTACCAGTTAGGTAGTCGTTTTATTTAATAGTTGATGTCTCTTCTTCCCAGAACTTTGACCCAGTATAGACCCAGTATATAAACAATGAGAGCTGAGTGGGATCTTAGATTCTCCATAGTTAAACTCCTTCATTTTAAAGATAGGGAAACTAAGACCCTAAGAGACTAAGTGCCTTGCTCTTAGTCACATGAGTAGGTGGTAGAGTGAGAACTTGAACCCATATTCTCTGTCTTTAAAACTTAGATATAAAGTAATTTTTATCATTATCATTTGTATCTTTTTAGTGGAGTTTAAATCTAAACAGCCCTGCGATAAGTCACTAATTTACTGTCTTTTAGATTGGGGCAGGTGGGTTAAATAAAATAAGAGTATTGTCATAAAAATATAACTTTAGGATAACTCCAGAACCAGACAGGAAGAGAATGATATAAACCTCATCCTGTTTCCACATGACCATTATGTTTTCTGCTAGATCTTTATACTTTGAAAGCTTTTGTTCCACAGAGCTTGGAGATTGAGTGTTTGACATAGTGACATCTATTAAAGATGTCGTTCTTAAATTTTTATAGATCTTTGCTGTGTGTGAGTGATTATTGGCAATAATTCTGTCTCTGATAATGATTTGATTCTAGTACAGGTTATTTGTTGAATTCTCAAGAGTATTTTGAGATTTGTATTTTGGAAGTTCTCTGTTAATTTATGAAAACACTGAGTTTCTGATGTATAATCTTAATCACCAAGTAATGCCCAGCACATAGCATTTGCTTAATAAAAACTTGTACCATTCCCTTCCCTTTTCCTAGATTTTACCAAATTTTCTGATAAATATCTCATACTATTCTTGGAAAGAAGTTGGAGATATATGGATTAAATTATAATACAATTAGATGGATTCACACTAGTTGGATAGCTAGACTCCATGATTAGTAGTTAGTATTTTATGGCACCATGAGAGGATGTCTTTAGTGGAGTGCCTCCCCCAATCCCCCTGAATCTATGCTTGATCCTTTACTGTTTAACATTTTATCAGTGATTGGGATAAAGGCATAGATGTAATGCTTATTGAATTTTCATATGACATTGAGTCAAGAGGCAATGTTAACAACACACTGGGTAACAGAATTGGAATTTAGAAATGCCTTAACAGGAAAGAGCGTTTGGATGAATCCAGTCATTTGAAATTCACTAGGCATAAATATAGAGACTTAGACATGGGATTCAAACAATCAACTTCACAAATACATGATGGAGGAGGCATGGCTAGATAGCAGTTCTGAAATAGACCTGAGGGGTTTAGTGGACTATAAGTACAACATGAGTCAGCAATATGATGAGTTAACCAAAAAATGTTAATGTAATCTTGGGCTGCATTAAGAGAGTCATAGCTTCTAGGGATAGAGATGAAATAATCTCACTGTAGTATTTTTTTTATAAGATCTCATCTGGAATATTAGCTTCAGTTCTGGGTTCCATAGTTTAAAAACATTGATAAACTGGAGAGTGTCTGTAGGATGACAACCAGGATGGTGAAAGGCCTTGAGTCCATGCCGTATAAAGACTGGTTGAAGAAACTGAGCATGCTTAATCTAAAGAAGAGAAGATCTAAAGGGCTATGCTGGAAGGCAACAAGGTGTAGTAGACAGAGCTCCAGAGCAGGGGAGCTGGAGTTAGAGCACTGCAGAGATGAGAGTTTAGGTCATCTGGAACCAGAGGCTGCGGAGATGGGAACACATCCCCCAGTCCTGCCACTTCCTACCTGTGTGACCTTGGGCAAATCATTTCACAGTGGCTGTGGGCTTCATTTTCCTCATCTATAAAATGATAAATTGTACTAAATGACCCAAGATCCCTTCCAGCTCTAAATCTATGATGGTGATTTTATTATAACTCTCTTCAAGTATTTGAAGGTCTGTCAGTTTGGAAAGGAATTGGATTTGTTCTATTTAATCCCAGAGGAAAGAGCCAGGAGCAGTAGATGAAAGCTGCAGAGAATAAATTCAGGCTTGACCTTAGAAAAACAAAAACTAGAAACTTTGTTAACAGTTAGAGATATCTAGAAGTGGAAGGGCCCCCTGCCTTAGAAGAGGTCTTCAGTCAGAATTAAAATGACTATTTGTCACATATGTTATAGTGAGTGTTCCTTTCATATATGAATTGGAATAGATTGCTTTTGAGGTCAGTCAATCAATAAGCGTTTATTAAGCAGGAACTGTATCCCGGGTACTGTGCTTCTAACTCCCACATTCTGTGATTCTGTGAAATTTGCATAAATTTGCATAAAAATTTGTTTTCTAACTCTATTTGTATATTATTGGTCAAGTTCATGTTGAAGCTGCCGGTGGAGAATTTTTTGAGATGATGATGATTATGATCTTTGAAAAACAGAACTTTTAATCCTGTCTAGAAGTGAGTGTTCTAGTACAGCAAATGTTTTTTATATTGGACTAAATTATTATACTTGTGTTCCATAACTTTTGTAGTATGGGAAATATAACTAATTAAAATGAGATTTAACTAAAGTAGACAGTGTAAGTGAATAACCCTTTGCAAAATATAATTTGACTTTTAAAGAAATAGTTGGACTTGGACTTAATGAAGTAATAGTGATCACATTTGATTCATGGACTTAATTGTCTATCACTATTTCATCTTCATTAGTTTTCTAATTCACATATATGACTATGCCAACTACTGAGGGTTTTTAAAAAAAATTCTTGCTGAAATATAAAAAAAAGCTCCTATCCAGCTATTGTGCAATATTTTTAAAAAGATCCGTTAAATTGTGTTGTTTTTTTAAAAAAAAATCATTTGAAATATGTGTAAAGAACTGTTTAACTTACTGGTTTAGAAAGTTGACTATGATGTATATTTTAACTTTGGTAGACATCTGCGTCTATAAAGAAATTTCAATAGTTGGCTTTGAAATTCTTTTGATGAGATGCCAGTTTTTAGCTGCCTATGTAATACTAATAAGATATGACATTGTTGTGAATCATAGGTGGTAAAACCTTGGTTCTAAGTCTTTGATTTAATAAAACCACCACAACTTAAATTGTTGAGTTGGTTTTAGTACCATTTCAGTTAATAGAACAAAATCAGTCATTTGGCATTCATTTTAAGTGAACCATATGCATAGAGGATGATTAAGCAATTAAATTTGATACACTTAAAATCCTATTGTTAGGTAAGAATCAAAGACATAAAGCTAGAAGGGACCTTAGAAGTTACCTGGTTCAATTCTTCCTCACCTACTCCAGTCCTCTCCCCTGTATTGTAACAACAGGAAATTAAGGTCCAGATTTAGACCCTAATTGCAAATGGCCACGGACTCTCAGAAGGATTAATTCTTAACTCTGTTGGGTTTTTTTTTAATACCCCAAAGTGTATATTATTTGTTTTCTAGTATATAAAAATTTTATCAAAACAAAATTTAATTTTTTTAAGTGAATAAATCAAAATGTACCATAGAATCATTTTGGAGAAGTGGTAAGATAAAGAAACCAAGCAATGATAGGGTTTCACAGACTTCAGTTACTTTTTGGAATTTATATGCTAGCCTGAGGAATGAATTTTCAAAAATTTTAACTTAAGCAAATGGAAAATAGATTTTTTTTTAAAGTTTGTGTTTTTGGAGAAATTTCCTTTTACTGTACGGGCTAAGATAAATTTGACAGACAAGAAAATCTAAAACTTCATAATCAAACCACTCCCCCAGAAACTAGTGGTGAAACCATGTATTTTCTAACCACTAACCATAGTATTTGCTAGTCATTGTTAATTAAGACTAGCAGTTCTGTTTCTTTTTATTATCTAGCCTCCAGCAGTATAATATTAAAATCTTGACAATGTTTGAATAATATAAATCTACCTTATTTTCCTATATTTTCCTGTTTCTTAAAAATATATGTTATATATCAGATATAATGTGAATGTTATCTTGTAAGAATTACCCTAATAATAATTGATTTTATACAGCATGCCACAAATCAGTTTAGGTAGTTAAATTTGTTCTAATAAATATTTATCAATTTCAGTGGAACAGTTTTGGGTTTCTAACCTGTATTACTTAAAATCTTTACCTTTGTGTATCCCCAGGTGATTCTGGCAGAAGATTCAGAGGATGGATCAACCAAGTTTTAAATCATGATTTAGTTTTTCAGCACATAAAAATTATTTATCCAACAGCTCCTTCCAGGTATGTAATGACTGGACTCATTGACCAATATAACTTTTTTTTAACATAAAATTCAAATAGTAATGGTGTTGAAAATATCTTAAAATTACTTCCTTGTGCTTCGACTTTTTAATAAATGCACCATTATTTTAAATTAAATTTTCATTACTTAAATTTGACCCAAAAGGTAGGAAGGACATTGACATCTAAGATTCTTTAAACTGGTTTCATTTTGTTAAATCATTTAAAACTAGTCATTTTTTTCTCCAAAGAAATTCTTACTTGAAGTATCACTTCTAGACCATATGAATAAATTAGACATTCTGTATCAAGGAGAAACAGAAGCAAAATCCTAATATAAGTCAGTTACAGGTAAGAACATAGTATGCTTTTTTTTAAATTCATAAGTAATACCCAGTGGGTAAGAGTGAACAAGCTTTAACAGATTTTTCAAGTAAGGTCTAAGATTTAAGGGGAATTTTTAGAAAATTATATTTAAAGAGTCCTTTCATGTAATCTCAGAGTCCATCTTCTCTAACCCCTGTCTGAACAAGAATCCCCTCTGTAACATCCTGGATAAGTTTATTCAACTTTTGCTTGAAAACTTCCAGTAAGGGGGAATGTACACTAAGAAGAAATGACCAGACATGTAAGGACAAGATCTAGGAACGAGCAGTTAAGTGGTCAGTCATATCACAAGGCACAGAAAGGTCAATAGGGTAGGAACTGAGAAAAAGACAGATTTAGCAGTTAAAGACATTGGTAAACTGGGAGGAAGCTGTTTTGGTTGAGCAATGGGGTTGGAAACTAGATTCAAAGGACATAGTAAAAGCTATCTTTCAGAATGAAATCCTGAAGATATCAAAAGAAATTCCAAGGAGGAAGAAAATGGACAATATTTTGAAGAAAACAATTTGTTTTCATAGAGAACTCACCAACTAAGTATTAGAGAAAACTTAACTACCCCCTGATGAGTACATGTCACCAGGAATATATCAACTAAAAAATGTAATTACTAAGCCATCAGCAGCAACATTTGAAAGGTTTTGGAAAAGGGCTAAAGTCCCAATTTTAAGAAAGGGAAGAGTAGAACTTGTTAATTGTGGGCCAGTAACCTTGACTTCAGTTCCTGGGAAAACTGGAGAAAGAAGTGTCAGATAGATGGCCCATAGGCCACAGTACTCTAACTTGGACCAGAACCACATTAAAATGTAATTTACAAATTTTTAACAAAATAAATAAAAACTCAGCAGAAGATAGATAGTCAATATATAGTTTTCTAAGTCAATATGCATCCTACAGGGAACCCTATTATATGTGGTTTAGTGGCCCCTGTTTCTATTTGAATTTGCCACAACCATTCTAGAACATATTGTTAAAAAGATGGTTAGTGGAAACCTGGAAAAGCATCAGTGACTAAGAGCCATTGTAACTCTATTAAGAACAAGTCATGCCAGTCTAACTTACGTTTTTGATGGAGTTACTATACTGGTAACTAGAGAATGTTGTAATTTTATTTTATTTTATATTATTTTTTTCTCTGGATATTTTATTTTTTTCCCCAATAAACTTTTGTTTATTTTTAGTTTACATCATTCATTTCCACAAGATTTTGAGTTACAAATTTTCTCCCCTTTTTTCACCTACCCACCACCCCAAAACAGTGATCCCACTGTATACTCCCTCCCCCAATCTGCTCTCTCCTATATCCTCCCCCATCACCCCTCTGACTTTCCAGTAGGGCAAGATGGATCTCCCTACCCCAATGCCTGTATATCTTATTTCCCAGTTGCATGTAAATAATAATAATAATAATAATTTTATATATATATATATATATATGTGTGTGGACATATATATTTTTAACATTTGATTTTAGAACTTTAAATTCTAGATTCTTTCCCTTCTTCCCTCGTCACTCACCCCCACTGGGAAGACAAGCAATTCAATACAGGCCGTACATGTGCAGTTATGCAGAACATCTCCACAATGGACATATTATAAAAGACCAACTATATTTCCCTCCTTCCTATTCCACCCCCCCACTTGTTCTGTTCTCTACTTTGTTCCTGTCCCTTTACAGAAGTGTGTGCTTCTAACAATCCTCCCCCCCACACTTCCCTGCAACCTGCTGTCTCCTCCATCATCCCCCTCTCAGCCCCATCCCCACCACTCTCCTGTAGGGCAGGATACCCAATTTAGAGTATGTGTCATTCCTTCCCCAAGCCAAATTCACTGAGAGTAAGATAGACCCATGCCCTTTTGCCTTCCTGTTCTTCCCCTCCATTGTAACAGTTATTCCTTGCCTCCTCTATGTGAGAGGATTAACCCCATTCTGTCTCACCCTGTCTCCTCTCATTTCTATTTGTCTCTCACTTCTCAATTTCACCTTTTAAAATATTACCCTATCCTATTCAGTTGATCCTGTGCCCTCTCTCTATGTACACTCAAATATGTATTGATACGCATATATACCCTCCTATATAGACATATGTGTATGTATACATATATATACATTTATATTCCCTTCACCTATCCTCATACTGAGAAAAATTTCATAAGTTACAATTATTGTTTTTCCATGTTGGCATGTAAATAGTTCAACTTTGATAAGTTCCTTATCAATTCTTTTCCATGTTTACCTTCTCATGCTTCTTGTATTTGAATGTCAGATTTTCTATTCAGTTGTGGTTTTTTCATCAAGAATGCTTGGAAGTTAGGCTAGGTGGTACAGTGAATAGAGCACTGACCCTGGAGTCAGGAAGACCTGAGTTCAAATCCAGCCTCAGACACTTAATACAAAAAACTAGCCATGTGACACTTAACCCCAATTGCCCTACCTTCTCCCCTCCAAAAAGCAAAAAAAAAAAATTCTTGGAAGTCCACCATTTCATTGAATGACCATATTTTCTCCTGAAACATTATACTCAATTTTGCTGGGTACGTGATTCTTGGTTTTAATCCTACCTCCTTTGATCTCCAGAATATCATATTCCTGGCCCTTCGATCCCTTAATGCAGAAGCTGCTAGATCCTGGGTTATCCTGATTGTGTTTCCACAGTATTCAAATTGTTTCTTCTTGGCAGCTAGTAATATTTTCTCCTTGATCTGGGAATTCTTGAACCTTGCTATTACATTCCTAGGAGTTTTCTTTTGGGGATCTTTTTCAAAAGGTGATCAGTGAATCCTTTCAAGTTCTATTTTGCCCTCTGGTTCTAAAATATCAAGCAATTTTCCTTGAGAATTTCTTGAAAGATGATTTCTAGGTTCTTTTTTTGATCATGGCTTTCAGGTAGTCCAGTAATTTTTAAATTGTCTCTCCTACATCTATTTTCCAGGTCAGTGGTTTTTTCAAGAAGATATTTCACATTGCCTTCTATTTTTTCATTTGTTTGGATCTGTTTAATAGTATCTTGCTTTCTCATAAAGTCATTTGCTTCCATTTGCTCCACTCTAATTCTGAAAGAATTATTCTCTTCATTGACCTTTTGAGATTCTTTTTCCATCTGGCAAATTCAACATTTTTAATGCATTCTTCTCCTCATTGACTTTTTGTGCCTCTTTTGCCATTTGAGTTAATCTGTTTTTTAAGGTGTTATTGTCTTCAGTCAGGTTGTTGACTCTCTTTTCATGATTTTCTTGCATCATTCTCATTTCTCTTGCCAGTTTTTCCTCTACTTCTCTTATTTGGTTTTCAAAATCTTTCTTAAGCTCCTCTATGGCCTGTAACAAGTTTACATTTTTCTTGGAAGCTTTTGGTGTGGGAGTTCTGAGTGTGCTGTCTTCCTCCCATTCCATGCTTTGATCCTTTTTGTCCTCAAAAAAGGAATCTAAAATTGGATTGCTGGGCTTGCTTTGCTTCCTTTGCCTGCTCATGTTGCAAGTCAATTACACGAGTTTAGTAAAACTGCTTTCAGATGGTAGCACTTTGTCCCAAATCACTGGGGTTTTCACAGCTGCTGGAGCTATTAGGAGGCTGCTGTCTCTGCAGCCACCACCAGCTTTGGCTGACTGGTCATGCACCTCAGGATCACCACCCAAGACTGTGATCCTGATCCAGGCAGGTTAAGGCAAGAGCACTTAGCCTCTGAATGGTCTCTTGGCTCCCCTGCAATCTGCAGGCCAGGAGCTCTGAAGCAGCCATGTGGAGGCAGCTGCAGGGCTGCTTATTCTGCTGCTTTTTTGCCCTGGGGGCAGATAGCCGGACCTGCTCCTTTCCCCCAAATTTAGCTGAGTTTCACTGATCTTTCACTTTGTCCTTGGCTCTTATGGGTTGATAATTCTGGAAACTGCCACAGCTACTGTTGATCCAGTCTCCCGAGTTCTCTAGCCACAGCTTGTCCTGGCTACCCTGGGGCTATAGTTGCGGTTTCAGCACAGGCTAGTTTCGGCTCTCAGCACATTGCATTGAGCCCTTCCTGTCCACCTGCTCAGCTGCCTTCAGCAGGATCCTTGTTTATCTGTCATTTGGTGGATTCTAGAGCTCTAAAATTTGTTTAGAGTCATATTTTATAAGTATTTGAGGTGCTTATGGGGGGAGCTCCCGAAGTTCTCCTGCTTTTACGCCACCATCTTGACTCTGCCCCTGTAATTTTAATTATCTAAAGATAATACCATGCTTTTTTTGCAGAAAAAGTTGATATGGGCTAAGTGGTAGTATAATTAAATGGATGTGGAGCTGATTGATTAGCCAGACTCAAAGAATAGTGAGTGATGGAAGGATTTGTATTTGGCCATGTGCTCTTAATCTTTTTGTTAATGAATTCAGTAAAGACATAGATGGCATGCTTATCAATTTGCAAATGGCACAAAGCTGGAAGAAATGACTGTTATAGTAATGGAATTGGAAGATCCCTTTGTATTGGCAAGCTAACAGGTACTTAGCACTTAGTTCCAAGCTCACAGTTGTGTCAAGTATTAAGACTCAGAACTTGTGAATCCCACAGTAGGATGGTCTTCCTAATGTAACAGGAAGGGACTAGAACAAGGAGGAGCTCATACCTTATATAAGGAAAAGCAAAAGCTGGAGAGTCAGAACTTCTTGGAGCAAGCAGCATGGAGGCTGAGGAGTACAGGCCCAGGCTTGGGAAAGTGATTTTGATTTTGAGAATGGAGCTTATGGTGGCAGAGTTTCTTCTGAGAACCAGCTAGAGCTTCCACTGAGACTTTTCTTCTGGGAACTTCTGCTGAGAGCTTTTGAGAACCAGGCTGAGGAGCTACCAACTTCTGGGAGCTGCCGAAGACTGAGGAAGCATGACTGTGGTACCAGTACTTTGTCTGTCCGTTTTGGGTCTTTCACAGGCAGACAGTGAATTGATGAGGATGCCAGCAATGTGTCTGAATGTTATTGTGGCTTGGTTAAGCTTTGTCTTCCCAGGAACAGAAACTGTGAAGGACTTGAGCTGGACTGGACATTGTGAGCTTCAGTATGGAATGGGAACTGGACAAGTAACTGGGAACTGCCTGCCTTTGAACCCAGGTGACAGTTTGGTGGATTCAGGTAGGAGCTGGGACCATGGAAGAGGAACCATGGAAGCTGAGAGCCTTCCTCAAGTCAAGATGAAAAGACTTCTTCTTGGGTATTTAATGCTGACTGATGAGATTGTAACTTACTTGTGACCTAGGGATGGATGGCCTTTGTACTTTCCACTGCCCCTTAAGAGTGACTTATGACATTGTTTTTTTTTTAATTTAATTTATGAAATTTTTTTGAGTTACATATTTTCTCCCCATCTTTCCCCTGCCCACCACCCCAAAACAGCCATCCCAGTGTTTCCCCCCTCCCCCAGTCTATTCTCTCCTATGTCACTTTTTGGTAGGGCAG
>JAQQSU010003211.1:0-14434 GCA_028627135.1 Pseudochirops cupreus | reverse complement strand
GGGGGGGGTCGGGATAGGAAGGAAGGACATATAATCAGACTCTCACAATATGCCCACTGTGGAGAGGTTCTGCGTAATTTCACATGTTCAGCCTGTATTTGATTGCTTGTCCTTCCAGTGGGGGTGGGTGACGAGGGAGGAAGAGAAAGAATCTAGAATTTAAAGTTCTATAATCAAATGGTAAATATATGTATATATATATATATATATATATATATATATATATATATATATATATATATCACACATATATATACAATTATTATTAACTACATCCAACTGGAATTTGAGATACACAGGCACTGTGGTAGGGAGATCCATCCTGCCCTACCGGAAAGTCAGAGGGGTGAGGGGGGAAGACACAGGAGAGAATAGATTGGGGGAGGGGGGATACAATGGGATGGCTGTTTTGGGGTGGTGGGTAGGGGAAAGATGGGGAGAAAATTTGTAACTCAAAATTTCATGGAAATGAATGATGTAAACTAAAATAAAAAAAAGTAAAATAAAATAAAAAGAAAAAAAAATTGAGTGTAACCTAATACACAACTAAGACTCATATAAATACAACTACAAAACAATTTTATAATAAACAAGAGTTAAATACTGATTTTTCATGGCTGAACTATACCATGCCAATGAAGTACAAATGACAATACTATCCAAATTACTCTGCAGATTTAATACTAAGGAAATCAAATTACTAAGGACATACCTTATAGAATTATATAATAACAAAATTCATTTGGAAGAAAAAAGGTCAAGATTATCAAAAGATATAATGAAAAAAGTAGGAAGAAAATTATATTGGTGCTATCAGTTCTAAAACTATACTACAAAGTAGTACTTAAATGATCTCATATTTGATGAACACACAGGCACACACACATACACACAAGCTGATTACTGGAAAAGAGTTGCTAACCAAGATCTAGAAACAAATACAGAAGCCCAGTGTTTAAAAAAATTCTAAACCACTGGAGAATTGTTTATTCAAAAGAACTTGGAAGAATAAAGCAGTTTAGTGACTCTTAATTGCAGAGAATGTATGAATCTTCTTTGCTGGGAGGAGTTCCTTATATGAATGGAATCATAGGTCCAGTCCTATATAACCAACTGTACTGGGGAAAAGGCCAAACCAGTAATAAGACCACTACTTGAGGTGGACAAAATAGTAATATCAGTTGCTATTTGCCAACATGCTATTATTATCCCCATTTTTCAGATGAGGAAACAGAGAGAGAATTAAATATGTATCTGAGGCAGGATTCTATCTTTGGTCTTCCTCACTCTAAGTCCAACATTCCAGAGAGCCGCAGATATCCATAAGTAACTGACTCTGCAGAGAAGGCTGAACTACCTACCTTTTACTTTGTTCCTGTTTTCTCTTCTAAGAAGAATAATCTTTAGACTAGCAAGCACAGCCTAAAAATGAGGGACAGGGTAATCTCAAAATAAGTATGGAAATGGTAAAGAACCACTATGTTGTTCTTGATGAATTCACATCACTTGATCCATACAACCTAAATATAGTGAGTAAAAAGATGACATATTCTAGTTTGTGAACCTGAATGACAAAAAAAAACAAAAACAAAAAACAACAAAAAAGGAAACTTATGAAGAGCTGGCATTAGGGAAGGATGAGTTATTTTGTGTATACTGAGTTTGAAATTTTATGGGCCATTCAGGTGGAGAAGTTAAGCAGGCAGATGGCAGGTAAAGTCTAGAGCTCCAGAGAAGAGAGAAGGGATAGAGATGAAGATTTGGGAATCATTTGCATAGAAAATGAAAGTTGAAACCATGGAAGCTGCTGAGATACATTTTGGCTATCTTCTTGCCAGGCCACCCTGCTGATACTGCTACTATCCTGCCCCCTGCAGTGACAGAAAGAATCTGGGAGATGTGAATTGAAGAGTAGAAGCGAAAAGGGCCACAATAATTTTCAGTGAAATATGGGCAACACTGTCTTGCCATAATTTGTATTCCATGGCAGAGGCTTCAAGAACCTAGCATAACCTCCACAACACAACATGGCATTAGAATGAGACTTTAGTGAAGAACAGTTCAGCTATACTTCAATGCATCAAAAGACATGATCTTATTAATATGGGTTCTCCCTCCACTGGTATAAATGACATGTAACAGACTTTTACTGGAGAATCTAATATTTATAAGTTTTTTTTTCTATGAGAAAATATGTTCTTAGGTACAAATTATATGCTATAATGGGCAGAAATCCCTGGACTGAAGTGAAGCAGGAGATTTGGGTTCCAGCAGTGGCTAGCTATGTCACCTTGCTATGTTAAATTTTATCTCTAGGCCTCATCTGTAAAATAAAGAATTTCTAATAAATTAATTATTTGAAGTACTTTCCACCTCTAAAAAAACTATAGTTTTATGAATCACAAAAACCAATATGCTTTATTTATGGCAAGGATATGAACTCTTAAACTTGAATTTTCAGATATAAGAATTTTCCAGAAGCTTGAGAAAATTAATTTCAACTATTATTTTCAATTTTTTTTTCTAAAATGTTTGGCATACTTCCCTCTTTTCATAAACAGTTAATGTGGAACATAACTTAACCTTTTTCTTGATTTCCCAGGGTCATGGACTATAGACATCAATATGTACAATGCTGGAATACGGTATTATCTTCCAACATTTCTGAATTGCCCCTCCACTAAATGGGCCAGGCCACTAAGCTTCTGAGTGATTTCATTTTCCTGTCTTTTCCTCTGTCAGGATAACTACCATTTCTTCTTGTTATTATTATGCCTGTCTCTAGCAGGGGCCACTTCTAATTTGTTGTTTGGTACCTTCCAACCCTATGATTCTATAAACCAGAAAACTCAATTTGTTCAGAGCTGTATTGGAAGGAAAAGAAAGTCCTAAATGAGAAAGGAACCTCTCCTCTGAATAGAGTATATCCTAGTATGGTCTCTGTAACATTTTGCCTCTTCTGGGGTTTTTATTTCTTTTTTTTAAGGATGGATGGGGGAGGGGAGAAGGGTCTTCCTTCTGGGTTCTTAACTGAATCATTTCCATCTGAATTGTCTTAGGAAGATCCTGAAGATCACCTACCTGGCAGGATAAGGTACCACACACTGAAGTCCTTACTTAAACTAAACTGCCAAGCATTCAAACTCTACTTCAGAGAGCACAACTCTGACAGACTGACCATACTGTTCAATTGAAAACTTACACTTGCCAAAAAGGCTATATTCTCAATAACTGCAGCTGTTCCTAGATAAAGAAGGTTTTACTTTGCCACTTTGTTAGAGAAGAAACCTCTAAGAAGCTGGAGACTGATTTACCCTTAATTTTAACTGGTTGCTCTCACCATTATCTTCAAAATACTTCCAATGTTGTTCATTAGGGACCACATCTCTGCCCATTCACCATTTCCTTCTCCAGCTCATTTTACAGATGAAGAAATTGAAGAAACTGGCTTAAGTGACTTGACCAGGGTGGCATAGCTAGTGTCTGAGCCTGATTTGAACTCAGGAAGATAAATCTTCCTGACTCTAAGACCAGAACTCTACCTACTCTGCTATCTAGCTGCCTACCCAGAGTGCTACTGTTATTTTTAATGAAAATTTCCAATATCTATGACAGTTTCTCTAACTCTCCACCATGTACATTCAAACATTCACCTCATATGTTATACTTCCTCCTAGAGCAGTGGTTCTCAACCTTCCTAATGCCATGACCCTTTAATACTCGTATGTGGACAGACCCGCCTGGAGATGGATAGTGGAGCCGTGTCTCAGTTCCTAAGACCATCGGAAATATGTATTTTCTGATGGTCTTAGGCGACCCCATTCGAACCCCAAAGGGGTCGCCACCCACAGATTGAGAACCGCTGTCCTAGAGGATGTCAGTCAAATTCATTCACTGGGAAGGACTCATGACAACAGAACAGTCAAGAAGCATCCATAAAGCCTCAACTCTGTGCCAAGTACTGTACTAATTGCTGGGGGCGTAAAGGCAAAAATAGTTCCCTGCTCTTAAGGAGCTTACAGTCTAATATAAGAGACAAGCATGTACAAATCAGATATTGATAGATAAAGAGACAGATAAATATACAAACGAGATATACAGGCATACATGTATATGCCTACGAAGACATATATATATGCATATAAGCATATGCACATACACAGACATGTGTATATATACCTATACAAATAGATATAAAGATATGCATATACAGATGTGTATCTATGCAAATAGATGTGAACATGTGTGCACTTATACAGACATTATGTGTGTGCATATACATATAAATGTATAGTCACATAAATATACACACATATATGAATGTGTATATACAAATGTACACATATACGTGTGAATGTGTTGTTCAGTTGTGTCCAAATCTTCATGACCCCATTTGGGGTTTTCTTGGCAAAGATAGTGGAGTGGTTTGCCATTTCCTCCTCCTGCTCATTTTATAGATGAAGAAACTGAGGGAAATAGGGTTAAGTGACTTGCCGAGGGTTGCAAAGCTAGTAAGTGCCTAAGGCTGGATCTGAACTCAAGAAGATGAGTCTTCCTGACTTTTGGCCCCAAACTCCTAGCACTACACCACCTAGCTGCCCCTTATTACACTATGTGCATATGCATATACACAGATGTGTGTATATACAACTATATGTACATGTACATACACACATATAGATAAAATATGGATGTTATTATTCAGTTTTGTCCAATTCTTTGTGACCCTGTGGACCATAGCACACCAATACTGTCCAGGGGCTTTCTTTGCAAAGATGTTTGAGTGGTTTGCCATTTTCTTCTTCAGTGGATTAAGGGAAACAGGTTAAGTGATTCACTTGCCCTGGGTCACACCAGCTAGTACCGGTCTCAGGGCAAATTTGACTTGCCCAGGGTCACAAAGCTAGTAAATGTCTAAAGCCGGATCTGAACTCACAAAGATGAGTTTTCCTGACTTCTGGCCCAGAACTCTTATCACTACACCACCTAGTTGCCCCTTACTTCACCATGTGCATATACACATACACAAATAAATGTGTATATACAAGTATATGTACATACACACATATTCTATGTAAATAAAATATGTGTGTATGTTACCACCCAGTTGTGTCTAATTCTTTGTAACCCCATAGTACACCAATACCGTCCATGGGGTTTTCTTGGTAAAGACATTAGAGTGGTTTGCCCTTTTCTTCTCCAGTGGATTACGGCAAACAGGTTAAGTGACTTGCTCTGGATCACACAACTAGTACATGTCTGAGGACAAATTTGAACTCAGGTCGTTCTGATTCCAGGGCCAGCACTCTATCCACTGAGCCACCTAGCTGTCTCATACATGTATATAAACATAAACAAATATGATGATCTATAGAGCCATTGCAATGGCCTCATTGTTGTATGCTTGTAAAACCTGGACACTCTATCAGTGCCATGCCAGGAAAGTGAATCACTTCCATCTGAACTGTCTTAGGAAATTCTGAAGATCACTTGGCAGGATGAGGTACCAGCCACTGAGGTCCTTTACTCGAACTAAACTGCCTAGTATTCAAAACTGCTTCAGAGAACACTATTCTGATGGGCTGACCACACTGTTTGAAAGAAAAATGTACACTCGCCAAAAAGACTATTTTATTGAGAACTCACACAGGGCAATTGTTCAGATGCTGGTCAGAAAAAGCATTACAAGGACATTCTCAAAGTCTCTCTTACTAAAAACTTAGGAACTGATTGTGTGACATGGGAGACACTGGCACAGGACCTTTCAGTATGATGTGCTCACATCAGAGAAGGTACTGTGCTCTATGAGCAAAGCAGAATTGAAGCAGGTCAAAGCAAACATTAGATGTGCAAATATAAAGAATTTACCCCAAATGTTCACATGGACTATTTGTGTCCAACCTGTGGTAGAACATAGGGAGCTCCTATTGGTCTAATCAGCCAGTCTGACACACTGTAGCTTGACTCTAACCCAGAGATATCATTTCAGTCCTCTTTGAGAACAGACAACCAACCAACCAACAACAATATGCACATACAAATATGCATGTGTATATATGTATATGTATATATGTATATATACACATACAAATATGTATGTGTATATATGAGGCAGCCAGGTGGCAGCACTGGATAGAGTGCTGGCCCTGGAATCAGGAAAACCTGAATTCAAATTCAACCTCAAGCACTTACTTTCTGTGTGACCTTGGACAAGTCACTTAACCCTGTTTGCCTCCATTTTCTCATCTATAAAATTAGCTGGAGAAGGACATGGCAAACCACTCCAGTAGCTTTGTCAAGAAGACTCCAAATGGGGTCAGAATGAGTCGGAAACAACTAATGAACCCCCCCCCCCAAAAAAAAGAAAAAATAAAGTATATGTTCACATGCACGGATATGTGTATATATACATGCAGGTGTATATAAAATAGGCATCATGTATATGTACACACGAATACACATGTATGTGTAGGTGTACATACTTATACATGCATGCATCGACAAGTATTGCAACTTGCAAATACATGCATGCATCTATGCAAATACACATACATATACAGAAATATAAACATGCACATACCTACAACACATGCATACACACCCTAGAGATAATCAACAGAGAGAAGGCAGCGGCATCAAGAGAGATTAGGAAAGGCTTCCTGTAGAAGGTGGGAGGTTGGCTGGAACTTGAAGGAAGCCAGGAGGCGGGGATGAGAGAGAGCATTCCAGGCAGGCGGCCCGGATGAGCTATCAAGACTTCTTGAATGAGGATCTTTAAGCACCTCTGCCCAGAAGCCCCGGGCTGGGCACTAGGGGTTATGATGACAAAGAGCAGCAAGGCACTGTCCCACCGTCTCCCCAAAGTCCTGGGGACAACCCCCCCCCACAGCGAGCAAGGGAACTTAAGCTTTGGCTGTTCCCCTTCGGCACAAGGAAGGATGACTCTGGGACACTTTGGGACGGAGTTCAACCCCACCTAATGCAAAGTTTGCTCTCGCTCTCAATGTCCGGGGTGAGGGAATGGGGGTCAACCGTGGTGCAGGGAGCCCCTTGGGGGTCTTTCCCTGCAGGACCCTGCACCCTGGCTGCCCCCGCGCTCCACCAGCGTCCAGAAAGCTCCCCTTTTACCCCTTCCCTTTCCTCCTCCTCCCCGCCAGGGGCTCCAGGAGATGCTCGGCCGCCTCCGCCCCTCAGATCCCCCTGGCTCTCAACGCCCGGGCCCGCACCCCACGGCCCTAGGTCCCTTACGGACGGGGAGGGAGTGTGCAGCCACTGCCGCCCTGCCCATCCCACTCGCAAGGAACGCCTTCTCCCCGCCCCGCCCCCTTCGCGGCTGCCCACGCCAGTGCCCACTCGGCGCCACTCACCGTACGTCGGGTCCGAGGGCCGTCTCGGAGCGAGGGCTGGGGCAATTAGGGAGAAAGCGCCCAGCGGGGGTCCACGGGCACCCGCACGCAGGGCACGTTCCGGCGAGGGCGCGAGGCGAGGCGCGCGGCCGAGGCGGCGCTACCGCCCGAGCTTCCCGGGGAGAGGAGACGCGGAGCGTGCGCAGTCCCGGCCGGGGCCGTCACCCGGTGCTTGCCTTTGTTGGGTCTCCCAGGTCCTGGGTCGCGCCGGGGGCGGAGAGAGAGAGGGTAGGAGGGTGGTGATGCTGCGCTCCGGGGAGAGTTTGAACCCGTGGAAAGCTAAGACAGAGAAGAGGAGGAAAGCGAGCAGTGGACGGAAGATCCCCAGCCCGGGTCAGACACTTGGTACCTTTGTACCCGAAGGCCCATTGTTCATTCATTCAGCCTTCCTTCCACTGCCAGTGACCGAGCAGTGCCTGCCATACCGCAGGCATTGTGTTAGGTTCTGAGGAAGGCAAAGATGCCTATGACAGGATTACTGCGGGGCACAGAGGAGGAAACTGAGGTCCAGAGAGAAGAAGGGATTGGGGTTTATTTGCTCCAGATCACGGGGTAGTAAGTGGCAAAGTGCACAACCATAGTAACAATAGCAACAACAAACATCTATACAGCTTGACACAGGCTCCTCTGTGACTTTGGACAAGTCTAAGCCATGGCATTTTTATCTACAAAATGAGAGAGCTTGAGGATAAAATGAGGGAATTGCAAAGAAACAGCTTTAGGCTTAACGTCAGGTTAAGAACAAACACATTTTCTAACAATGAGATCTGTTCATAGGTGGAACGGGTTGTTTAGAGAGGTGGGTGGGTTCCCCCTTCATAGAAGTCTCCAAGGAGAAACTGGAGGACCGCTTGGTTATTATTGTAACTATAATAAAACCCTGAATTATAGCACTGATCATTGGAATTGAAAGGTAAAGACAGATGTGAGAGACATTGCATTCACTTCAGTAAGTGCATGCTACAAGGCATTGTAGGGAGTCACTGAAGCAAGATTTTATAAGACTTAATAATGGATTGGTTTATAGCTGGGGTCTTTTAAGGTTGCATCAAAAGAAGTCCTGAGGAAGTGGGAGACTAGTTTCATTTTACCACCATCTTTAAATAGGTATTGTGTAAGGGACTGAGGTAGGAGCTTTACCAATTCAGTTTTAAAATACACGGATTGACTTGTGAAGACTACAGGTGTGAAAGGTTGAACATGCCATGAGTCAGTTCCTTGGTCTTTGGGGTTTTGCTCAAATTGTTCTTCATGACAGGAAAAGATGTGTGGGGGTGGGGGAGGTGGAGGGAGCATATAATAGAAAGCTATGTAAAAAGGTGTAGATATTAATTTGAAAAATAAATTTTTACAAAATAATACAAAGCTGTATACATTATTGAAACTATGACAGAGAGACATAGTAAGCAGTAAATGAAGAATAGTTGAATTAGTATTTATTTTATTAAGAAAGACACATTATTATTTTTTCTGATAGGACCAGTGCTTTCATCAGCATAGGGAGATCTCTCCTATTCAAAAGCAGAATGAACTGCCTCAGAAGGAGTAGGCTTCTCCTTAGGAGAGATTCTTAAAGAAAAATTGGAATATCAGCTATATGATAGATGAATTTTTATTTGGGTATGGTTTAGTCTACATGACCTCTGGACCAACCCTGAGATTCTTCAAAGTAACCCAATTATTTCCCTGAAGTATCTGATTTCTCCCCATGAAAAACAATTTTTCAGTTTCTTTTGGAAACATGCTCCTGAAGCAACTGATGGCTTGCTAGTTATTCAATAAACTATTAAGAGCTACAACACAAACAAAATCCTGCCTATTTTGATGCCCTACAGGGCAAGTGTGGTCACTCCATAATGGATGGATTCCATTACACTTTTATCAGTATAGATTCCCAATAAAGATTTGTAATACCTTAACTATGATTAATGTTAATGATGATATTCTAGTTGTAACATGTATTTAAATTGATGGTTTTGTTTGGTTTTTTAATTCAAGCAGATACTTAGCATATTCTGCCAATCCCTAATATTTGCCCTCAAGGAGCAAAGGACAATCTTCATGGACAATCATAGACAATCTTCCTGATAAAGCATCATCAGCATGTTGTTTCTTTTCTTCCAAGGTAATTAGGGCTACGATAGAGTGAACAAATAGAGAAAAGACATTTTATGGGGCACAAAATAGCAGTCCACCAGGAAACTTCTACTGAATCCTACTCAACAAATTCTTTTTCTTATGTCTAGATAACTATGTTGCAGAAAGGACCCTGGAATCTTGAAGTCAGTGTCAAAGAAGTATAAAACCTGGAAGATCATACCCATGCTCAGCTAGAAATGATTCAGCTAGAGGGCTAGTCACAGAATGGGTATCTCTCACCTGAAGAAGAATCTAGCTAAGTCCGGAAAGGCTATCATCAGTTTAGTTGTAGAATGATTTTTGCATTACATAACAGCTCCTAGAAACTATCAACTAAGACATCTCAGTTAACTAACTGACAAGCTCTTATTAGTCTCTAAATATGTGCCAGGCAGCAGAGATATAAAGCAAAGAGCTTATATTTTATCCTGGCAAACAGCATACATTTGTATCAGTTAATACAAAACAAATAGAAAGAAAACTCAAAGAATCTTTTTTTTTTTTGATGGGGTTAGAGTGGTAATGATTCAGGCTTTATATAAGGTTGGAGATGGTGAATGAGCTAGGCTTTGAAGAACGTTATGAATTATAAGAAGTATAAGCGAAGAGGGAATGAACTTCACTTATGCAGGACAACCTATGCAAAGGCACAGGGAAGTCAGAGAGAGATTACAATTTACAGCATGGAGGCAGTACCCCTTCCACCCAAATCACGGATCATTATGGTGTTAAATATCAGTTATCAAATGTCATAGTTACATGAAATGACCCTACTAATTAGAAAATGGTGTGGTTCTTTTACAACTTTCCTAAATAAAATATTACAGATTTTTTATTATTGTGTATACAGCTGGAACAGCAATTTGGTGTGGGTAAATAAATCTGGTAATGAACAGTTCCTTAGATGACTGCACTATCTTTAAAAATCCTAAATGCCATTATCTACTTCTACCTTAAAAATCATAGGATCATCCATTTTAAGCTGAAATGGACATTAGAGAACTTCTAATCTAACTCCCTCTTCTTTTTGCAGATAAGGAAAGTGAAGCCCATAGAGGTGTCTGCCCAAGATCACACAAAGTAAGTGGGAAAGCTGGTGGTAGAACTGGTATCCTCTGTCTTCAAACTGTGGTTTTTCCCATTGAACCAAATTTGCTCCAAAAAACTAGGATAAGCCCATAATTCTAACCTCTTCATCCTGGAAGACAACTTCAGCCATAGAATTCACACCTCAAAGGTACCCTCTGCCCCTGTAGCACCTCCCTTTGATTGGATGGCTCTTTCTAGAATTTCCATTTAAGGAGGGTGCTCAAACCAGACAACAATTCCTTTCTCACCAGGCTGTACTCCAGACTCCTTCCCCCTTCCTTTTATGTGTTATCTTCCCCCATTGGATTGCAAACTGCTTAAGAGCAAAGGACTATATTTTTTATTGTATTTGTACTCTCAGCACCTGGCTCAGTACACTGTGAGTGTTTAATAAATGTTCGTCGACTGACTAAAAATAATACAAAGCAAAAAATTTGTTAGTTGTGTAATTGGAACAGAGCACACTGCAAATGCTTTGAAAACGATGCTTCAAATTGGCCAAACTCCATTACAATTGATAACAGAAAAAAGCAAAAGTACACTGTATATTCTGGAAGTCTTTCCAGGTTGGTGGCACCTTCTAGAATGTATGCTCTGCTAGCAATGCCTTTGAGAATAGAGGATTACTTTCATGCTAAGGAGAACCTCAATAGAAATTAGGGGCTGTGCTTTAAAAAAATAAACATTTGTACCAAAAGTGAGATGCATAATAAGCTAAATTTTTCTGTGTAACCAGCAGCAATAACAGCAAAACACAACTCAGCATTTTGCTGATCCCTGCTGTTATAGATACTTCATTTCCTGAAAGATGAATTCTTCTTGAAAAAAAACAAAACATCTTCTCTACTAGGTATAAACACATTCTTCATCAGATGTGCTTTTTTAATCATATAAATATTCAAACCTTGCTTTCTAGGTTTTTGGAATTCTAGTTCAGTGAGGCAGTGAAGGCTCTTCATTTTCCTTTGAAGGTGCACTCAAATTTCAAATATCATGGAGGCAGTGACCTGTATCATCTTTTTTTTTTTTGCACACTTGAAACCAACAGCTCTTTAAAACATGCTGGAAATTTAACATATTCTTAAAAGCAACCATCAAAGTAAAATGCATTTTATTTTATCAATAAGGCATATGATTAAGCTGTGTTTTAAGAACATAAAATAGGCATAATTCTTGCTCTGAGATTACTTATTTGGCATCCTTGGAGCCTCAGAATCCTATAGTCAATCCATTTCTTTCTTTTACATAGACGTGTTGAATTATTTGCTCTTAGATTATAACCCTAAAAGAATAAATTGCTATTAAAAGAGTTCTGAATTGCCACCCAGTTTTTAGTGCCAATGTAAGAAGATGACAAAAAAATAGACTAAGAAAACAACACCTGTGTATGTTAAAATGTTTGCCCTTTTAAAGGGGTTACTTCTATTTAAATCTCCACAAGGAAGGAAAAGTCAAATGTCATAGCTGGAGAAGGCATTCTAACCAAAGAGAAATGAACTTGGAAGAGGGAGCCCCTTAAAAAAGCACGCCTACTAGAGTTTACCTTATTGCACTTGGGAAACAAGGACAAAGGGTGTCATGGAAACATCTAACTCCTGCTGGGCCAACTATTGGCCCCACCCAACTCAGTAATGCAATGCATCCTTTGCCTGGGAGTTTCCCTCCCTTTCTTGCCCTGCCTATTCTGTTCCTCTCCTAAGTCAATCACATACAATAGAGGGAAACATGTAAACAGAAAGATACACATATCTGTCAGGCATTTGCTCTGGCAAGGGAAATACAAAGAATACAAGCTGTACCAAATCACCTACCAGGGCTATTTTTATTCCCTCTAAAGCAGCAGTTCTCAACCTGTGGGTTATGTTCAATTTAAATACATGTTGCATATCAGATATTTACATTACATTTCATAACAGCAGCAAAATTACAGTTATGAAGTAGCATCGAAAATAATTTTATGGTTGGGGGTCACCACAACAGGAGGAACTATATTAAAGGGTCGCAGCATTAGGAAGGTTGAGAACCACTGCTCTAAAGGCTATCTCTTAGCTGATATCTGGGAGATATTGCCCAGGGCCTGACACATAGTAGGAAATTAATAAATATTGATTGATTGATACACCACTGAAACATGGTTAGAATGTGGGGTATTGGTAAAAAAAAAATAACCAGAGAACTCATTCTTCCTCACTGACAAAGCTGTAAAACAGATACAGGAAATAGGATCATGAGATTTAGAGTTAATCCTTTAAAAAATTATAACTCCCTTATATAGTCCTTTAAGATTTACATAGTGCTTTCCTCACAATAAATCTGTAAGGTAGATAGCAAATATGAATGAGTGAAAAGGTATTAAATGCTTACTACATGTGTCAAGCACCTTGATAAGCACAGTGAATACAAAAACAAAACCAGAGTAGCAACACAGAAAGGTGAACGTGCAGGGAGGGCTAGATAATTTGTTCTGGAAAATCACAAGATAATGAGTGGAGTCATAGAGAGGAATACACTGATATACCCTTCTCAGTAGCAATGGCAGTGTGAATTTGATTATCATTCTAGGACTACAACAAGGCAGATGTCGAAATCATAAAGTAGGGATGTTGGACTTAAGTAGAAATCTTAAGAATCCATGTGGGCCACAGCTTGAATTAGAAAATTAATATTAGTATTATTTATTTGTTTTATTTTATGAACTATTTCCCAATTACATTTTAATCTGATTTGGGCAGTACTCAGGGGTATTGTGGACTTTGCGTGGCCCATGGTCCCCATGTCTGATGCTTCTGAAATTAAAGCCTGTCTGAGGCCACCTAAATAGAGTGGACTGCATGAAGCATGCATTTTTTAGAACAGTGGAGCACCAGGGTAGGAGTTCTCTAGGGCTGAAAGTATTTTGTATTATTACATCCATTCTACTGATGTGGAAACTAAGCCTGAGATATATAAAGTTGTATAACTGTACAACTATCAGTTGTTGGAGGTGGAAGTCAAATCTTGGTTTTCTAAACTCAAGATCCAACACATTATTTTCAGGAATATTTTTTTTTCCTTAGTGGAATTCAAAGGTATTTCTAAGTGTGGAAGAGAAACATGTGAACTAGAAATTTACTTTATTTTGAAAAATGTAAAAGGATGTGACAAATGTGCCTTTGATACTATTACCCATAAGGAGAACCTGCTTTAGGGAGGAGTTTACTTTAGAGAAAAATGAAGTATACCTTAAAGAGACTTAAACATGCCTTCAATTCCATAACTGGTTCCAGTCTGCTAATGACATGGTTAGGAGAAGCCTTTTCTGTTTGTTGTATAGCCAGAACTATGAATGTCTTCAAAAAGCACTAGGGATTAGAACCTCAGATTTTTTTTTCTTCTCTTGGCTGTTATGCTCTTGGTTTGACTCCTTTGCTAAAAGTGTCTAGTGAGTATAAGGAGAATGGCCTTGGACCCTACTCACTGAAGGTGACTTTTGACCTCATGAAACTGCCTTGATTTCTACATCTCTTCTTTTAAGTTTTAGGTAGAAAATAGATATGATAACTTTGTGAGTTTTGAAAGATCAGGAGAGCAAGCCACTGTCATGTTAGCATCTCAGAATCTGGGTTTTGCAGCATTGATGCACAAAGAGTCTGGGCATGAATTGGTAGAATCAGTGCCATGCAAGAACTGAGTTAAATTTTAGTCTAATCTCCCAAGAGACCAAAGGGAGACAGGAGAGATTATATTGCTGAAGTTTGGGGAGGGAGGAGAGGTGTGTACTTTTGCTATCATGATATCTTGAAAATAAATTCCTGGGGGGC
>JAQQSU010003210.1:0-14434 GCA_028627135.1 Pseudochirops cupreus | reverse complement strand
CCAAGTAAGGGATATGAAAGATCTTGTGGCCAAATGTAATAATAATGGAATTTGAAAATCTTCCATGACCCTTGAACTTGATGATATAGCAGGAAGAGGTGGAGCAAGAGGAAGCTGAGCCAAACTAGAGTCCATGTGGTGGTGAATGGAAGCAGTGGCAGTTGCAGCAGCAGCGGCTATGGCTAGAACTCCTATTTTTTGAGCCAGCCAGAATCTCTGCTCAGGACTCCTGTTCGGGACTGCCAGGGACGGGAACTGCAGGGAGCCAAAGCTGCTGGGACCAAGCTACCTGGATGGTGAGCAGTTGCTATGAGTAAGGTGAGGAGGATCTTTGCCTGAGGTAGCCTGTCCTGTTTTGAAAGCTTGAGAATGTAGTTGTTTACCACATTAACTATATGTGCCTACTTCATAACTGCTTTGATGGCTTTGACTTTCTGGTTTTGGGACTCAGTTTTCTGGTATTTGAATAAATGTTTTAACTATATTTCCCATGTGGAAAACCTGTTACATTTTGTGATTAATAACCATATCAGCATACTTATAGTTACTGTAGGCATTGTGAATACCTCATTGTTGATACAGGGGCTCACTTATGAGAAGGATCTTATGATTCCCTTGTCAAGATTCTGAGTGACCATATGTTCAGAGCTCCCTGAGTGCTCAGATATAAAGGTTCTCTCAATCCAGGGATGTATGTAAAATGTATAGTTGATTCAGGCAGTCAGAGCCCTGTCTGTTGGTTTTCATTTCTCTGCTTATATTTTCTTTGAAGTTCAGGGTGCTGACTTTTCTCCTGAACTAGAGTATGTAATTAAAAAAAGATTGTTGACCCCTTAAACAGCTATCTTTCCTAGTAAAGCATATCTAAGAATCTGTGCCAGCAGCCATCCTGGGTATACCAGTGCAGTTGCTCCTACACTCCCATAACTAAAATACTACTACACCCTCCTCCACAATGATTAGTGATTTACATGAATTTCTTTAGGTTCCAATTAAAATCCCACCTTTAACGGGAAGTGTTCCAAAACCTCTTAATTCTAGTGCCTTCCCTCTATTAATTATTTCTTATTTATCCTGCATATGGCTTGTCTTGTATATATTTGTTTGCATTATATTGTAAGTTCCTTGACATGAGAGACTTATCTTTTGCCTTTTTAGGTAGCTCCAGTGCTTAGCGCAATACCTGGCACACATACAGTCCTTAATAAATATTTATGGATTAAAGCAGAGAAACACATACACTTTCAGTGACAGTCTTTTAGAATACATACTTATTGGCAAAAGGAAAATAGAGCAAAAGAGAGGAAAAGAGAGCAAATTATGAGCAACATTGCCCCCAAAAGAGGAAATAAAAATTGAGGAAGAAAAAAGTAAAAGGGCAATGAAGAATTCTCCATGGAATCATGCCATTTTGGATTGTCCCCAAAGTATCTGGGGATAAGGTGAGACAGCATCCAGTTTCAGATTTGGTATGAGTTCAAGTCACACCTTTAACTTATAATGGCTATGTATGCAGTCAGTGGAGAAAACTTTTTAGTGCCCCCAGGAAATTAAGTTGAAGAAAATATGGCAATTTACCTCATAGAGAGACTTCCATTATATATGGCTCTAAATTCTTTGTTTCTCCCCCTATTCATGTGAAGTAATTTTTTTTGGCAACAAAAGGTAAATTGATTCACAGATTTAAAAAAAAAAACAACTATTTTTTCAAGGTACTTAAAACAAAGTCTAGCATGTTTCTTAGATGTTTTACAAGATAACATCAAAATATTCTGATTTCAGCCTAGAGGTGTACATGTGGCTTATTTTTACATTTTTATGAATATAAGGGGAAAATGTACCTCAGCAGTATCCTAGAAATATAGTAAATAGATTGCTATTGAAAATATCATAACCATTAATGTGGCTATCATTTTCCATCTATTTTACTGATTTCTTGACATATACTCTGGAGGATTCAATATTACATTCAATTTGAGGAGGAAAAATGTTCTTATAGGAAACCAGCATGCTAAGTTGGAAAGAACCATGACTCTGGAGTGTTGAGGACACATGAGTTAAAATATTGTCATTTATGATTGCTTCCTTTGTACCCTTGGACAAATCCTTTGGTCTCTCTTTTTGATGACAAGGAAAGTAAAGCCCAGAAAAGGAAACAAGTCCTGAATAAGGTCACATAACTAGTAAATAGTTAAACTGAGACTTTTTGACTCCAAATCCAATTCTCTTTCCTTTCTACAGCATTGCCTCTGAAAGATTTGGTTTTTGTTTTTGTTTTGTTTTGCTTTGTTTTTAGAGATGGTGACACAGCAAGGATTTTACACTCAGAATTTTTTTTCCTAAGACAAAATTGTATTTTCTCTTTGTGCTTTCATGTATTTAAACTTCCAATTAGTAATTATCGCTAACATTTGCGTTACTCTTGTATAAAAGGCCCATGTGTGGAGGGAAAGCTCAAAGTACATTTTAGGGCAAGTTTCACTTACTTGGTTCACTGGCCACACTTGGAAGACCTAAAAATTTTACTTCATACTACCACCCAGGGACTTGTCATCAATTTCCTTCGCAAAATTTACAGTTCACAAACTTGAACTAGGAAAAAAGTTTAATTTTAAATCAAAGGAAACAAAAATCTCTTTAGGACTGATGGAAGATATTAGTATCCATCTATGAGAACTCCTTCTTCAGAGATCAATAGCCTCAATGGTCATTCACAAGGAAGATTCCTCAGCAGGCTTTGCCTCTCATGGTTCACAGCATGTGGAAGGCTTTAGCTCTCCCTAGCATCTTGCTGAGAGAGCATCTTTCATGCCTCTTGCCCTTCTCTACATCTCCCAACTGCTGATATCTTTTATGTCTGATTTTTCTCCTGCCAAATATGCCTTCTGGGTCACTCTGTCTGATGTTCTTTTAAAAGGGTGCAGAAGAGGAATGGTAAGTTATGAATAATACTAAACATCAATACAAGCAAATAATTTTCTTCAAAATTGTCATTTACAAAAAAAAATAAATTAGATAATTCAACCTCCCCAAATGTCACTCTGGTTCTTTCTTCCAGGTCTAAATCATTTTTTTTTGTTCGTACATTCCTGTTAATATTTTCAAAAACATTATTCTATTTTCTTCTGTCTTTTTAGTAGTTATTTTTAATGTTAATCTATCATTCACCTGCATTTCACTATGGCATATACAGTGAGATATGTGTCTGTATTTATTCCTTTATGAATTACTGATCAATTTATACAATTATATTTGTTAAATTTTGACCCTTTTTCATAGTTTGTATCTTCCAATAATTTAACAAACGATAATTATTTGAATATATATTAGATGTCTGATTTCTCTATTATAATCTATTTATCAGTGTCTCTATATTTTGCTCAATATCTGATTGAAGAACAACCATTGCACAATATTATTTACAGTCTATGAGAAAACTTCTATCCACCTTTTAAAAAGAAACCATTATGCATTTTCTCAATCCTATTATATAAAGAAATCCATTATTATTTCATTGGTATTACATAAAATATATAAAATTACTTGGGGATTATTTAAATGTTTACTATTTTAATCTGACCCATCAAATAACATTAAATGATTCTCCAATTATTTTGGTTTCTCTTTATGTCAAGCAATTATCATTTTCCAAGTTCAGTACAGATCATGTACATTTCTAGTTGAGCTAATTCCTAAATAATTGATGACATTTGTTTTTATTTTAAATGCCTTTATAAATATTATTTTGTTTATCTTTATTGGTACTAAATAGGAGTTCTGTATGAGTTCTGTAATTTAATTTTATGTTTTGTTGCTAATAGTTGTTTGTAGCTCCCAAAGGAGCTTGGTCCTTTAATCCTTTTTCAAGTTACAATAAGTGGCACTTATCTCAATACAACAGAGGGTGTTATTTCAAAATTTCCCTGACGTAGCAGCATTAATGTTCAAATGCTTACCAAAGTAGTATATCTCTATTCCAAACCTTTCACCAATGCTACGTCAGGACTCATGAAAAATTCATGAAGCCAAGAACTCAGATTTTCTCTCCTCAATTTTCAATACACCTTCATTATCAACTTCATTCAATGACTCTGTTGACTTTTGGAATAACTGAAAAATCACCAGAAAATAATGTTCCTACCAGAGATTTTAATCACTAACTTTAAAACATCTCTTAGATTGTTGTACACATATCTTTACTGCTTTTTGTGATCACACTCAACAAATAATTTTATAGTTATGCTCATGATAAGTAATGAATGGCTAAGTCAGGAGAGTGACTCTTGGCTTTGGGGGCAGGGAGAAATAATCATTACAAGTGGAAACAAAAAAGGTTTAGTGCTTTTTGGTTTCATTATATTTTTAATTAATCTAGTGTCTGAAAAAATATATTAGGCGCAAAGACAAAAAATAAAAATGAAAATACAGATGCAAAGAGATTTAATGATGCTTTTCATTTTAGGATGCCTTTTCTAGCTTCTATTCCAGATGAAAAACTCAGTAGGGAGACAGAGCATTGGGCTTCGATTTGGGAGGACAACTTCAATTCCTGCCCTTAGATACTTATTAACTGTGTGACCCTGGACAATTCTCTTAAACTCTTTCAGCCACAGTTCCCTCATCTGTAAAATAGGAATAATAATATCACCTACCTCACAGGATTTTGTGAGGATTGAATGCTTTAATATGTAACATATTTTGCAAATCTGAAAGTGCTAAATGCATGTCTATCGGCATTAGGATTGTAAACATTTTACGAGATTTTTTCCTTTTCTGTAAGATTCCAAGCAATAGTAACAAATAGAAATTCTGACATCCATAACAAATTATTTAAAAATATTCAAGAAGGATAGGTAGAAAATGGAACAGGGCAACTGAGTGGAGAAGTACGCCTTCCACTACCTTCCTTCTTTAAACTAATTATTCTTTGTAAATAATAGCTGAATTCCATTTCTATTATGTTAGGGAATTTTAAGTGCTATCATTACCACAGAAATTTCATCACCTCTTTCCAAACTCAGTACTCTTCCAGTCTTTGAACAGAACATCACAGGAAGCCACTAATTCCCTGTCCAAGGGCTTTGAGGATGATTCTCATATTGTAACCATTTCTTCACACTTATTTTACCATAGTAAAATAATATAGCAGTGAAATTAGTGGTATTAGTAACTGTTAACCTCTAAAACTATGTTCTCCCTAAAGTCTCAGAATCAACATTCCCAGCATTCATACACAGTTAAAAGTTTTCACACAATTAAACAAACAATTGTATTCCTATGCTGTAAATGTTTTTACTGATGTTGTTTTCCCTTGATTTTAAGAAAAAAAGAGTTATTGAGGTCAGTATCTATAATTTACAAAAAAGGAATCTTGCTTTAGAAACATTTTTGTTTTCTTTCATGGTTATTCATAATAACTTTTTAAAGACAGCAACTTACTATAATGGACTTGCCTTCATCTTGAATATCAATGTCACTTCTCTCTCTCTTTAAAATAATTTCTACTTTTGCTTTCTTTCATTTTCCTTTGTAGATGAAAACTGAGACCTACAGATATTACCTTAAAATACCTTTCCAGTTCACACACAGTATCCTTCCATAATGATGACTTGTCATTAAACAATACAACACATAACTAAACAGAAAAATAAGCTACTTAGTGTTTTACTCATAAACTTGGTAATAACGAAGCAGAGTTGATTCTATGAGTCACGTGTACAGTACCTAAGCCGCTTGAAACCAGGGACCATTTTATAAGTTTTCATTCTTGAAATCCCTCATGGAGTGCTTCACGTATATAACAAGTATTGAATAAAGATTTGTGAAATGAACGAGTCAATTGAATTGAGTATGTGTACATTAATAATGTGTCCAGAACACTTTCATCAGAACTGGAGGAATTTGAGGAATACATAATCTGTGAATGAATGAATTAATGAATGGGTGAGTAAATGACATGAATGAAACATGTTCAGCATCATGACACTTAATATCTTCCTATAAAACTCAGGCATTTGAAAGTTGTTGAACTACATTGAATTACCCAAAATGATCTTAGAATAGTGTTCTGCCCTGATTAATTTAACTTTAAGGTTGAGTGTTAATGAATTAGCAAGTATTTAATGGTGGCATACTATATCTGAAGGGCCTAAACAAAGTGCTATTTTTCCCCTAAAACTGTCCCATCAGAAAAAATTATATTATGCTATTTCCAAACACACTGTTCTTTTTTTTTTTTTTAGCCAATGGGAGATTTATTTTTTTTTCATTTACTTGTTTATTTACTTTTAGTTTACAAGATTCAGTTCCATAATCCCTTGACTTTCAAATTTTCTCCCCTATCTTCCCCCTCCCCCCATGGTGGCATGCAATCAAGTATAGGATCTGCAAATACTTTCACATTGTACAATAGTGTGGTTGTATAGAAGGGTTGTAGCCAATGGAGAGAACAATGGGAAAAAAGAAAGAAAACCAAACATGAAAAAGAACGATAGCATGTAGATTACTTCAGTCTCCATTTAAACTCTACTCTTTCTAGATCTTTCTCTGAATGTAGATATCTCCTTCCATCCTGAGACTTGTAGAGTTGTCTTATAACTGTGCATTGCTGAGAAGAGTCCAGGTTATCAAGGTTGGTCATCATACATACGATGTGTATGTGATGGTGTACAAATTTTCTTGATTCTGCTCTTCTCACTTAGCATCAATTAGTATAAGCCTCTCCAGGTAATTATGAAGTCCATCTCCTCTCCATTTCTTATAGCACAATAGTATTCCATTACATTCATGTACCACAACTTGTTTAGCCACTCCCCAATTGATGGGCAATTGGAGGTCAATGAATTGGGCATGCAATTGAAAAAGCTAGAAAAAGAACAAATTGGAAATCGCCAATTAAATACTAAATTAGAAATTATGAAAACCAAAGAAAAGATTTATAAAATTGAAAGTAAGAAAACTATTGAACTCATAAATAAAACTAAGAGTTGGTTTTATTAAAAAAATAATAAAATTGATAGACCCTTAGTCAATATGATAAAAAAAAAAGAAGAAAACCAAATTTCAAGTCTCAAAAATGAAAAGAGTGAATGTACCTGCAATTAAGAGGAAATTAAAATAATAATTAGGAATTACTTTGCCCAATTGTAGCACATAAATTTGACAATCATAGTGAAATGGATGAATATTTACAAAAATATGAGTTACCCACACTAACTGAAGAGGAAGTAAATTACTTAAACAACCCCATCTCAGAAAAAGAAATTGAGCAAGCTATCAGAGAACTCCTTAGGAAAAAATCCCCAGGCCAGATGGATTAACTAGCGAATTCTATCAAACATTAAAAGATTAATTGTTCTCACCCAAGACTCTACAAATTATTTCGGAAAATTGGTGAGGAAGGAGTCCTACCAAATTCCTTTTATGACACAAATATGGTACCAATACCTAAATCAGGAGAGACAAAACAGAGAAAGAAAATTATAGACCAATCTCCCTCATGAATATAGATGCAAAAGTTTTAAATAAAATATTGGCAAAAAGACTGCAGCAACTTATCACAAGAATAATACATTTTGATCAGGTTGGATTTATTCCAGGTATGCAAAGATGGTTCAATATTAGGAAAACCATCAGTATCATTGACCATGTCAACAATAAAACTAGCAGAAAACATATGGTTATCTCAATAGATGCAGAAAAAATCTTTGACAAAATACAACATCCATTCCCATTAAAAACACTAGAAAGTATAGGAATAAATGGAGTTTTCCTTAGAATAATAGGTAGCATCTACTTAAAGCCATCAGCAAGTATTATATGTAATGGGGATAAACTAGAAGCATTTCCAATAAGATCAGAGGTGAAACAAGGATGTCCACTATCGCCCCTCTTATTCAATCTGGTACTAGAAATGTTAGCAGTAGCAATTAGAGAAGAAAAAGAAATCAAAAACGCTGTTCTTAAAATTAATTTTCACATCAGTAGTGCTCAACTGGTCTCGGTTGACCAAAGTTCTTTCTAATATTCTGTATTTTGCTTCTATCACATTTAATATTGCTGTTGACATTTCTTTCACTTTTATGGTTTTTACACATGCTAAATTCAGATAGGTTAAATACACAAAAATAACATTTATTTTAATAGTTTTGGAAAAGAGATTCAATTACTTAAAGTATGCAAGTATAAATCATATTAACCTAGAATAAAGTGAATTTCTGATGAAATAACACGCATAACAGGGTAGCAGAATAGTACAAAATTCAGATTTAAAATGCATTCCTGTTAGAAAACTACAGAATATTGTTGTCTTCTGCAAGTATTTCCCTCCTAAAATTTGACTTTGTATTTCTTCTAGGATCTATGATTTCACTGGGAGAAGTACTCTTTTCAACTTCATAGATTAAAATTGCAATGCCTCTTTACTTTATTAGACATTCTTGGAGACTTGTTATGACTATATAAATTTAGCATTAGATGCCAAACTTCTAGTAATTGTCTTTCCACTTACCTAGTCTGCTCTTTACCCATATTCAATGCTTTTCCTTTTTGGAAAACATCCTACCATACCTTGCTTTCCAGGAGCCAGTTATCATGATGAGGATTCAAAGAAGGACTTTAACACAACATATAGGAAGAAAAAAGAAAAAAAAATTACTGTATTTCAGAGTAACTCATATTTGGAAAGAAAAAAAAGGCTTTAGTACACATGTATAATAAATAAATAACTGAATATATTTCAGGACCATTGTCAACAGTTCTTCTCAACAATGGCTACAATTGGGAATTACTTTCCTAAATTCTTAAGTTTGAAAAATGAGACATTATTTAGAGCATAAAGTAATTTGATTCTCAGTTCTTGCCTGTTTTGAACATGAAAGAATTCATAGGAATTCAGACTTCATGTTGAATGTTTATAAATCTAAGGCAACTAAGAAAACGTGTTCAGACTTAATATTAATTAATCCATCAATTACTAAATACTTATTAAGCCTTTACTAATCAAAGATACAAACGCAAAAATGAACCCGCGATCTTGAGTTTATGTTCTATGAGGACGAAAATCATCTAAATTATAAATAGGTTTAAAAAAATACTCAAAATAAAGATGAGATAATTTGGTAAGGGGGAAAGCACTGGAAGCCATATCAGAATCAGGAAAGGAGTAAATAGGTTTGCTTGAGTAAAGCTTTAAACAAAACTTAAAATCATTGATGATGAAAGTCAAGTGCATTTCACATATGGAAGATGCACGCAAAAGTAGGGAGAGTGCAGGAAGAGTACAGCATACCAGTAAGAGGAGCAAGAAGACAAATTGGAATGTCCCAAAGAGTGTATGTAAATAGTATATAACCAAACTAGAATGAGAGATTGCAATGAGGTTATAATTAACTTTAAATACTAAACAGAGATATTTATATTTGATTTTAAAGATATTATGCAATCACTGGAGTTTGAGTAGTGCAGTGATATTGTCTTTTTAGGGAAAAACAAAATTAGATGCTATAGATTGGAAAGTAAGGCATATGTCTGAACAGGATTAGAGGCCAGATCTGTGATGTTATTGAAATCGTCAATACTGCTTTGAGAAAACTTTCTACCAATTTAAGGAAACAGACTGGAATTGATGGCTCACTTGGTTCTGAGGACAGTTCTCTATCCACCATACAGCATTGTTTCTTGTGTATGTACAGATGTATATGTGCATTTCCAATGAAGAGCCAAAAAAGTGTCTAGTAAAAAAATACTGTTATTGTTTTCATCACTTTGTTTATTTGGGTCTGAACCTGACATGTCACAAATGTGGACATTTCAAGCTTGAACATTCTTGACCTATAGCAGTGAAAGATCAACTCATCCATGATCACAGAGCTATTATCTATCAGAAACACGACTTTAACTCAAGTCTTCTTGGCTCCAAGACTAGTTCCCTATCCATGATGACACACTGCCTTTCTAAGAAAAAAGAGTCAAACCAAAAACCCCACTAGTAATATTGAAAAATTGGGCAAGGTGAGAGGAGAGATAAATTCTTAATACTCAAGATCACATTTATAGTTTATAAAATATTTTGAGCTGCAAAACTAGTTATATCAATTAGAAGCTAATGTTAATTTGATGTTCTTTTTACTTCCTCAAATTATTGAGTTTTGTTGAAAATCTCACTAGTAGACATAGATCTTTTTTTCTTGATTAAGTAACAAATTACATTTTTTTACACTTGATTTTTTTCTTAATGAAAACTCCAATTTTATTTGTTGCATTGTTTTTTTTTAATTATGTAAAGTACCAATAGAATGTTTGGCATGAAGTAAGAAAGACCTGAGTTCAAATCCAGACTCAGACATTCAGCTGCATGACCTTAGACAAGTCACTTAACCTTTGTTATTCTCAGTTTCCCCATCTATAAAATGAAGACAACACAGGGTTGTTGCGAGACTCAAATAAAATAATTGTAAAGCATTTAGCATAATGTCTTAGTTAGTACTATATAAATCTTAGTTGCTGTTGATATTATATTATTTTATCAACCACATGGAAAAAGTTGAAGTGAATTCCAATGAATGAAATTATATTGTTCAACTTAAACCATCTTAAACACATACTTAAATCCTAGTCATTCCATATTCATCAAGGTTATGGGGATTTGACTTTAGTTATCCTTCTTTTTATCTCTTTGTTTCTTCTTGATTCTCCCAGTTCTAGCTCATTTAAAATGGCTTATGTAGTTTACATTAGATTTTAGATCTATATAGTAATTTTGGTAGCATTTAATGCGAGTAAAAGTACTAGCTAGTTAGAAATATACAATTTCATGCTGTAATTCTTAATGTTATTTTAAGGTTTTGAAAGTGATTTATTTTTCCAATAGAGAAGAACAGCAGGAGCCCAGTAGTCTAGAGAAATGATTTTATGACATGTCCATCTCCATCAGGCTCAAGAGACAATTGAGAGAATAAAAGAACCTATTCATTTACTGCTTTGAGAAAATAACATTATTTTTTTTTAAATTGCAAAGGCTTTTCATTTTTACATGTGCAGGTCATCTGTAATGCTAAAGATAACATAATTTACTCTTAGAGTAACAAATTACCTAGAGTCATTTCTATGTTGACTCTGTACAGAAGATGATCATGGTGCATTATATTGGGGGTGAAGGGTTCTTTTTATTCATATATTTCGTTAATCATTCAAGATTCATCAAACCAGGCTAATCAAATATACATATCATTTAAAAGGTAAACAGCTTTTGACTTGAACATTTGTGTTTTATTATACTAGGATAAGTGGTAATATATTAAATGATATTTTATGTTATATATATATATATACACACACACACATACATACATATATATACACACACACACACATACATATATATATATATATATGTATATGTATATGTATGTATATACCTATATGTTCACCTTCAACATTTATTGTTTGAATTAGTTTCCTTTAATAATCTGGAAGATTCAAGTAGATGTTGATCGACCCAAGGACATGTCAAATGACTGTGTGAAGTATCTATCTATCTATCTACCTATGTATATGTCTGTCTGTATCTATATATCTTCATGTATCTATATATCTATCTACATAATGTATATATGTATGTTTATATGTTTAAGATATATGCATGTATGTATATATGTGTCAGATATATGAATGCATGTGTAATTGTCAGTATTTTACTTACATAAAACCAATGAGACCAGATTACCAGTGTGCCAAATTGATGTGAAAATGAAAGAAGAATCCAGCAGAGCTGTGTGGTATATGGCTTACTTTGGCTATATGTAGATAATCTATGGAGGATTTACTAGCACCACTATCACTGAAATAATCAATTTGGAAGTGATGCTGGATTTCAATCTTTTTCAAGAGAAATAATACATACCCTGATGAAATATTGGATCCGTTAATACATCAAAATGTATAAAAATGATTGAAAGATTCTTAGAAGGATAATATCTAGTTATCACAGTAAATTGGAAAGCTGAATACTGAATTAGAAAGATCTGAGTTCAAATAGTGACTCAGATATTTACAAGCTATATGACCATGGACACATTAATTTACCTCTATCTACATCAATTTCCTCATCTTCAAAATAGGGATAATAATATTACCTATGTCCCAGGGTTATTATGAGGGTAAAATGAGACATTTATGAAGTGCTTTGTAAACATTGAAGTGCTATGAATTTAAATGCTAGCTATTGTAATCATGGAGTGGTATGGTTTTCTTTTACAATTGTAAATTGAGAAGTGCATGGAGAGAAATGGCAAGGAGAAGAAAAATAAAATCAATGGAGGACAGTATTAGTAAATGTGCAACCACCACTTGTTGGGATCTGAGGGTATCAGCAAGAAGTGAAGTGACATAATGATGCAAGCTCATAAAAGTAACAACTCTCTGTTAGGCTGTGGTGAAATCCTAACAAGGGCTGGGCTACAACTAACACTATGCAGGCCTCTGAAGGCAGATTTGCTCACTCATGCATAATATTATTTTCTATAATCAAGAACAACAATCTTACCAGTGTCTGTCTGTCCCTTAAAAAACAAACAAATAAAAATCTGTGCAGGTTTCCATATTTAATAGAATCAGTGGTCTGATGTAATATGTAACAGTAGGCATTCCCAAGGGGGAAAAATATAACCATGACAAACTTTTATATTTAATCTGTTTTTGTTTGTTTGTTTTGCTTTTTGGAGGGGTGAAAGCAGGCAACTGGGAATAAGTGACTGGCCCAAAGTCATATAGTAAGTGTTAAGTGTCTGAAGCTGCATTTGAATTCAGGTCCTCCTGACACCAGGGCTGGTGCTCTGTTCACTGCACCACCTAGCCACCCCAATCTGCTCTTTTACTACTTTGTCCATCATTTAAAAGTTCAAATCTATCAGTAACTATAGATAGATAGATAGATAGATAGATAGATAGATAGATAGATAGATAGATGGATAGATAGATAGACAGATAACAGCTGGATAGATTAAAGCTTTGATTTGTAGGTTGGCCATTAAGTGTTCATTCTGAAAATTAAATGAGCTGTTCTTTCAAGGGGGTAGAAACTGTCTCTTGCAAAACCATGGGTAGAATATAAATATCTAGATGGCAAAAAAATGTTTGTTTTGTTTATCTTTGTAGCCTCAGTGACTAGCATATGCTTATAATAGGCACTCAACAAATGTTTGCCGAAATATTAAGCCTTAAATGGCCATGTGCATATAAGAGGAATTGATAACTACTGCCAGAGAAGGTGTTATGTCAGGTATTAAAGTGTTCAGATCACTTAGATGGGAGAAATAAGTTAGAGAAATAAGAATTCTTGTAAAACAGAAATGGTCCAGCTATGTACAAAGCTTGTGATATACAAGGTTTATACACACAAATTACTTTGAAACCCCACTATCTGATGAAGAAGACATATATATATATATATATATATATATATATATATATATATGTAAAACACATCTATAAATCTGTACATATACATATATCATATGCACATATAATTTACATGTGAAACATGCATGCAATAACATGTGTAAATGTACCTATATTACTATAACCATATACACACACACACACACTCACACACACACACACACAGAAACACACACATATATGGATATAAAGCTACAACTGGAGGAAAGAGAGATGTACTTGCAACTATACATACAGATAAATTTAGAGACAGAGAAAAGAAAGATAGATTTAGGAATGTTTATATAGTTTTGTGAAACATGTTTACAGTCATTTTTGTTAATATGCTTGTTTTAAAAATGTGAATATGTTCTAAAGTGATTGATATCTTAGGGAAAATCTTAATATAACAATGAATTTCACATTTCCTTATGTGTGATTTTATCAACAAGGAACATCAAACTGTGTTATTTATTGGGTATAGTTGGATAATACCACTTTCCTATAAATCACAACTTGCAAACTGCTTCCCATCCTCCTTTCCATAAGCAAAATTCAGGCCTTTTGTAAGGTGAAGTGTCATATTCTGAGTGATGAATATCACCTCTTCCAAGTGTAGCTGCCCATAGGCCACTCTCCCTCTACATAGCCGTCAGTTTTGACACTCTAGGTCAGGACCTCATTGGAATAAAGCAGCAGCCTCAGAAGCAGCTTTAGCTTTATATGTATATATGTATATATGTATATATGTATATATGTATATATGTGTATATATATATATATATATATATATATATATAAAACCCATTAAAGATGTATGAAATGTTATTACCATTTTTTAAGATTCCTATCTTATTTTTATGTCACCAAGTTTTTGAATGTTGTATCTCTAACTCAATTTTTCACACAATCCCTGTTTTTTATTGATTGATTTTGCACAGACAGTGATATATATATATATATATATATATATACATACACACATATTTATATATAT
>JAQQSU010000321.1:6983-28144 GCA_028627135.1 Pseudochirops cupreus | reverse complement strand
TGTTTTGGAGTTCTAGGATTGGTTTAGAGTCCTATTTTATGGGTATTTTGGGGTGGCTATGTGACAGCTGCGATATGTTGCTGCTGCTACGCCGCCATCTTGGCTCCGCCCCTAAGAACTCAGTTTTTCAAAAGTATTCAACAAATACACATTCCAGGAGGAACCTTTTGTTTTAAAATGAACGTTTCCTATTATGAACTCTAAGGAAAATGGCAATTTCTTCTTTTAGCTCAAACATCCATTGGAATATTTTGGCATAAGAAAGGTACCATCTTTCACAACGGTATAGAAGTACCCCACTTCTATGTTCTCACACAATTTTGCAAACAATCCTCCTTTTTAATAGGAACTTTTTATTGATTAATCTTGCTTAAACTTGAAAAAAAAACAGCACTTCAATCATATTTCCTAATAAGAGTAATTATCTGTGAAACATATAATGTTTCCAAATAACATGAGGAGCCAATCACAATTTTCTGTTTATCTTATGGATTATTTTGTCCTGACAGTGACTGAGCGCCATTAGTGCCATCTAATACAATTTTCTCACATTATATAATTTTTATTTTAAAAATCTGCCAATCACATTTTTTAAAAATTCTTGATTTGGTATTACCATCAATAGGCTTGCAAAACAGCAAATTACTCCTACGAGCAAGTTTAATAACATATAATGAAATGAGCATATTTAACTCTATTTCTTTTTCCATTTACAATGTAAAACAGCAAGATTTAAGATTCTGAATTAAGTGGTTCTGCTCATTTCATTCTGCATCCATTCATAAGAATCTTCCATTTCTCAAAATCCCTCATATTTATCATCTTACCGCATAATATTTTTACATATTGATATGCTATCATTCTTTAATCCATTCCCCAGTCAATGGGCATCCAGTTTGTTTCTTGTTATCACAGAGAAAGCAGTTATACTTTGGTCTATGATAATAAAAATATTAAGATACATTAAGATAGCACGTTAAGAATTGCAAAGTTACCTAAGTGTGTATGTGTATTTAAATGTATGTGTATCTCTACACAGATGTACAGACACAGATAGACAAAGACAGACACAGACACAGATACAGACATTGATTTTTACAAAAGTCCTGCAAGGCCCAGATGCTAATAAATATCCCCATTTAGTAGATGAGGAAAAGAGTTAGTGACTTGCCTCAGCCACATAGCCAGTAAGTTTTTGAGGCAGGATTTGAATCCAGATTCTCCTGGCTCCAAATCTCACGTTCTATCCACTATGCACCCAGATGCCTATTGGACTTCCATTTATTATACTCTCAACAGTAGGGGTCACCAGGTCAAACAACATAGAAAGTGTCATTTTTCTTTCTTCACTCCAAACTGATTCAGGATGGTGGGCCAATTCACAGTTCCACCAACAGTGCATCATAGCATGCTTCTTTCAAATTACAGTTTTCAGTTTATATTTTGGTTTATATTCCTCTTACTATGGGAATTGAAGCGTGTTTTCAATTATCATTTATCACTTGTAAGTCTTCTTTTGAAAACTGTTCATGTCCTTTGTCATCTTATTTTTTGGGTAATAAGTGATATTTCTGTCTCTTCTCTACATATCTTGAATATTAGTGTTTTTGATGCAAATATTTAACCACTCTATTGCTTTTCTTAGCTTATAATCGTTGGCTTTATTTGTGTAAAATGTTTTTAATTTTAAACAATGTAAATTGTCTGTTTTGGTGCCCACGACCCCTTGACACAGAGGGCCTCCTGTTAGGTATGTACTTCAAGGAGATCCATATCACAAAGAGAAAGCCTGTATATATTAAAATATTCATCACATCACTTTGTAGTAGCAAATACCTGGAAACAAAGATGCTCCTCAACCGGAGGTCAGGGCACAGGGGGCCCTAAACAAGTGGTGATATATGAATGTAGTAGAAAATCACTGTCATAAGAAATGATGAACATGAAAAATTCAAAAGAATGAAAAGATTTAGACGAGGAACTGACTCAGTGAATTAAGCAGAACCAAGAATATAATATCCACAAGAACTAGAATAGGAAGAACAAGCAAAAACCCCCAGAAACTGAACACTGTAATTACACTGACCAAGCCAAGAAGACCAAAGTTCAGGTCTTGCCTTAAGGCATCCTAGTTAGGTAATACCAGGCAAGCTGCTTAACTGTTTAACCCAGTGCTCTAGGCAACTCTCTAAGTTGGTTCATAGGATACTGAGAAGGTGCCAGAGAGAGCTCCTTCTACCAATGAAATCACAGAGCTGGCCTTATTTCTTAAGTGCAGACCTGAAGAAGAGATAAGAAAGGCATCTTTCATCATTCTTTGAAAAGGTGGGTTCTCCTAATGGGGAGCACGGCATATGTTGTCAGACTCAATGAATGTGTAAGTTTATTTTGCTCAACAGTCATTCCCCCCCCCCCCCACACACACCTTTTTTTGATTACAGGGATAGCTTGACCAGTATGAGAGTGGGGATAGAAAAATTTAGAATTGGAGGTAATGTAAAAACAAAAAATATGAATAAAAATTTGAAATGAAACTATTTTGTTATTTTTTATCCTTTCTTTAAAGTATAGCCCTTGAAGTTGTGAAAAATACCTCCTAGCATTCTTTTCTTTATATATGTATTTTATGATCTGACCATTAATTTTTAGCCTTTTTTTAGTGCATCTCCATATCTCTGGGGCAGCTAGGTGGTCAAGTAGATAGAGGGCCAGGCCTGGAGTCAGAAGGACCTGAGTTCAAATGTGGCTTTAGACATACAGTAACCATATGACCCTGGACAATTCACTTAACTGTTTGCCTCAGTTTCCTCTTCTGTAAAAAAAATGAGCTGGAGAAGTAAATAGCAAACCACTCCAGCATCTTTGCCAGGAAAACCCTAAATGGGCTCACAGGGAATTAGGCGTGACTGAAATAACACAACTCCCTACATCATGCAGGCTGGAAGTTCAGCCGTCAGTCATGGGCCTAACTTCATTACTCATCAGCAAAGAAGGTGTGACCTGCTCCCCTTCCTATTCAGGGTGATTTGCTCTCTTCATAGGGGGCCTGGTGCCTCCCTTGTTTCTCACCCTCCCCAATCCCAGGGGCTCACCATATTGACACCAGACTTAGTTTGGATCCCCAGTGGGCTTTGGCCCTACTGCAACTCATAACTCTTGAAATGTAATCCAGCAGCCTCAACTTCTCCAGCAGCAGGAATCAAAGGTGCCTGCCACCACACTTGGTTTTAAATATATTGTTAAAGCCAGCATGTACACTGAATAGATAGCCCTGCTTGAATAAGTTTAATTGAAGGAAAAGGGTTTTTTAAAAACATTTTTAACTGCATTCTCTTTAGTTTTCTGAGCACAGAAGCCAATGGACTCAACTTTTTTTGGGCTGAATGATCACCCTTAAATGCACCATAAATAAGGAAATGTTGAAGTTAATGAGTAAATGGGGATACTAAAAATTCCTCCATTTTACAGAAATATATAGGGAAAACCAGTTTCAAAAACATATCATGGTTGCATGTGGCAATCACTAGCATAAGCTATGAAACAATAAATTCTCTTTAAAGAATTCAAATTCACTATAAACACAAAATAAAAACAATTACAGTTCATCAATTCTACCGTAAATCGGACCACGGATTATCTCATATATTCAAAATAGGTGGAAAAATATTTTACACACAGACTACTTCCAGGATCATTTTTCCCTTGATTACAACTAAGACAGGTGCTAAACATAATTTTTTTAAGTACCTGATTTTTTAAAGGAAAAATTCTTTGTTAGGCTACGATACCACTCAGAGATATTTTGGCAGATCCTGCCTTTTGAAATGACTTTGGGGAATGGAAGTTGTGATTCTACTAAACAGCTGATTTAACTAAAATCAGACCAGTTTCTTGAAGAACATTGATATTTATGGAAAATCTAATGCAAATTATAAGCAGATGGCGTCAGAAAATGATTGTTCATGACAAGAAGGCATAATATTTAGCCAAAATTTACATAAGATGACTGAAAATAGGAAAATACACAAGAAACATCCACCAACCACATGCACACAGAAGACTAAGCCTGAGAGATAAGTTGAATGTGAGCTAAACCCAGTCTTCTCCATGATGAAATCAATCAACGGTGGTACTATCTACAATGCGGTCAAACTCAAATAGAAAACATTCCTATGGGCCACATATTGATTCAGAAAACCACAAATTATTGTTACATATACAATATTTTAGTTTTACTTACTTCGTCAAATATCTCCCAATTACGCTTTAATCTAGTTCAGGCCTCAGTTGCAGACCACACTGGGACCACCTTCAATTCATAATATACAGGTGGTTCTCTCCTCCAGCTTCTTTCTAACAGACAGACAGACAGACAGACAGACAGACACAAACACACACACACGCACAATCAATATATCTTGAACATAAACTTGAGAAGTAATGAGGAACAGGGGACAAGACCAATCAAGGAGATGGGTACTTCACTGATCTCAACACACTTGGAAAGCCTGAACCATGTTTTCTTGAATAATCTCAATGCTGGAACATTGTAGCAGCACTGTATAGTCAAAATGGAATGCTAGGCTTGCAGTCCAGAGATCTGGGTTTGAATCCTGCTTCCAAAATTTTCTGGACAAGACCATAGAGAAACCATCTGAGGAGGCAGAATGTGGTACAGTGGGAGAATCTGTGTACAAATTCCCACTTTAGTACTTACTAACGCAATGATCCTGGGCAAAGCATTTAATCTCTTTAAGTCTCAGTTTAAGCAAGGCCAGAAAACAGAGATAAACAGAAAAGTATGGCCTAAGTAGTGACAAACTGAAATGATTGTTCATTTTGTCATTCCTTATGGTGCAGTCATGTTCCATTACATTCACATACCATGTTTAATGCCATAAGAAATGCCATCCGTGTCTTTCTCTTAATCACTGAGAAAAATGTTAATACAGTAGTGGGACAAATCCTTCATCTACTCCACTGGAGACCACCTGCCAAGATAACACTCAACCACTAGTGACAATGCGACTATGTCTGACCAGTTCCAAACCTATTTTTATCAAACTAGCCCGCTTTTCTGTAAGAATCAATCATATGAGATTTTTTCAAAAGCTTTGTAGAAACACAGGCAAATTAAATCTACAATATCTTCTGACTTACAAGTTTAGAAACAGTCAAATAAGCAAATAAAGTTAATCTTACATGAACGATTTTTAAAACTTTGATATCTTGCTTTTACATCATTTCCCAATATATTAATAAATCACTCCTTTCCCACTCAAAGAACCATTCCTTATTAACAAAGAATTAAGGGAAAATATAGTTCAGCAAAACAAATATCAAAAAAGCCTGTCACATGCAGCATTTTACATCCACAGGTTCCCTACTTCTGCAAAGAACAGGGGGGTTCCCACTCATGTTTTCTTTAGTCCAAGCTTGGTCGTTCTTAACAGACAGGGCCAACTTGAAGAGGTCGTTGTAATCATGCTTGCCTTTTCTAGATGTTTACTAAACATCTCCTTTGTTATTTGTCTACAATTTTGTCTGGATATGAAGTAAAACTTGGCTTAGAGATGTTTGTCACTTCTCCTTTGTGAAAACCAGGATGTTTCTCTTTCTCCAGTTTTGTGTTACCTTTTTCACTTTCTATGATCTTTTAAATATCACCAAGAGCAGCTCAGAAATCATATTCACCACTTCCTTAGTACCCAAGAATAAAGTTCACCTAGGTCAAATAACTGGTATTAATCATATCACTCTTAGATAGCAAATGTAATAGCTAGAAATGTTCTTGTAAGTCAAAGTCCAAAAGTATACATTAAGAGAAGCTAAATCTAGCTTACACCACACATGATTTTCTTTTAGAAATCCTTCGGGAGGCCAGCAAACATCGTCTAGACTCACAGTATCCTGTATTTCCCTATAAACTTTATTGGCACTATTTCTCTCTTTACACCTTGATAGTCATTCACTCATTATTTTGAGACCATGATCAGAAAGTAATTTTGCAAATTCTGTCTCTTTCCACAAGAATCCCCTGGCTGACTGAAACATTTATTAGCCCTGTCATAACACAATCAAGGCAGACAATGCCACTTTGAAACATTAGTAATTCTGCCAAGGCTTCACGTTGAGGCAAATGAATAGGTACTGTTCCAAAAGTTTACACTTCTTAGACACAATTGGATCTTTTCACTAATTTGGGTACTGGAGCAACAAGAGAACACTCATCCCACTGGACTATGTTCTTGGATATGATCTTTGGGTATTTCAAACAGGAGAGCACTGCTATCTTAAAAATAAAAGACAGCACACCTCCAGATTTTTTTCAAAGTATATAATAAATTCAACAAGTTTGTTTCAAAACCTGTCCTGTTTGTGTCTCCTTTTGAATTTCCTTCTGTTCTCTTCTGTATATTTTAAAAATGTTTTAATGATGCTTTTTTCCTGTCATTTGCAAATGATAACACTCATTTCATATCTTTGCTTATGTTTATTTTCATAATTTCTTTTCTGGGGGAGGGGATCCTCACATGTACCACAGGATAAACAGTATTGTATTTTTCCCCCTAGTTACAGGTTAAGAAACTTTTTTTAAATTTATTTTTACAACATTTTGAGTTCCAAATTTTTCTCCCTCCCTCCTTCCCCTCCCTTCTTCAGAAAATGGTAGGCAGTTTGATATAGTTTACATACGTGCTATCAAATAAAAATATTTCCACATTGGACACAGTTGTGAAAGAAACAAAAGAAAAAAACACAATAAAGAATAAAGTAAATGAAAAAAAATGCTTTGATCTGCAGAGTCCATCAGTTCTTTATCTGAATGTGGATAGCATTTTCATTTGTGAGTCCTCGGTACTAATCTTGGATCATTATGTTGCTGAGAAGAGCTGAGTCATTCATAGCTGATCATCATACAACATTGCTGATACTATGTACAATGTTTTCCTGGTTCTGCTCATTTCCCTTTGCATCAGTTCATGTAAGTCCTTCCCAGTTTTTCTGAAAGCAAATGATGCTCTTTTATTTTGGGGAAGCATAACTATCCCTATCCTCTCTTGCCCCCTTCCAACCACACAAAAACCTTTCCTTGTAGCAAATTAACAGTTAAGCAAAAACAAATCTCAACATTGCCTACGTCCAAAAATGTAGGTCTGGTTTGCCATCTCTAGTCCACCACGTTCCTATCAGGAGATGGGCAGCATGTTTCATCATCGGTTCTTGGGGCTGTGGTTGGCCACTGCATTAAGAATTTCAAAATCATTTTTATGTTTTTATCCTCGTATAAATTATTCTCCTGGGTACCCACATGTATGCCTCAATTCGTATGAGCCTCCATTTTCTCTGAATCCAGTTCTTTTGCATGTCTTATAGAACAATATTCTGGCACATTCATATTTCATTTGCTCAGCTATTCCCCAGTGGATGTGCATCCTTTCAATTCAATAAACATTTATTAAGTGTTTACTATGTGCCCGGCTGTGTGCTAAGCACCAGGGGAAAAGGCACTTTCCATCTTTGTGAACTTTATAACCTAATGGGGGGGGACAATATGCAGACAAATATTTGAAGAGGAGAGATACTAAAATAAGAGGAGTTGGGAAAGGTTTCTTGTAAGAGGTGGGATTTTAGTTGGGACTTTAAGGAAACCAAGGTGGTCAGTAGTTAGGAATGGAGGAGGCAGAGGATTATAGGCACGAGGGACAGAGAAGATGCCTGGAGTCTAGAGATGCAGAGTTTTGTTTGAAGAACTGCCAGGAGGCCATTATCGCTGGATCAAAGAGTAGGTGTCAGGGAGAAAGGTCTAAGATGAAAGGAAAGGTAGAAGAGGGCAGATTATAAAGGGCTTTGAATGTCAAACAGAGGATTTTATGTTTGATCCTGTGGGGAACAGGGAGCCAGTGGAGTTTATTGAGTAGGGGGGTAACATGATCAAACCCCGGTGCTTGAGGAAAATCCCTTTAGTGGCTGGATGGAAGATGGACTGGTACGCTCATAGACTTGAGGCCGGCAAACCTACCATCAGCTACGCCAATAGTTCAGGCCTGAGGAGATGGGGGTCTGTAACAGGGGGTAGCAGTGTCAGAGAAGAAAAAATGGTGTATCTGAGAGGTGTAAAGGTAAAACTAGAAGGCCTCGGAAACATCTTAGACATGGGAGGGACACTGGAGTGGGAGGGTGGAAAAGGTAAGAAACCGATGAGGATAGTAGCTCCCTTGGCTTTGAGCTCTTTGCTACAACAGAAAGTGCTACCATGAGGATGTTTCTGTACATGTCAGTCCTTTTTCTCTTTCTTTCATCTCTTTGGGGTATATGCCTCATAGTTGTACCACTAGGTCAAAGAGTATACACCATTTTGTGCTTTTTTGGATATAGCTTCAAATAAGCCCAAGACTTTCAATGGCATGAGAACTCTGATCAATGATAGTGCATCAAGTCAGCACATGAACAGCATCTCCAGTTCCCTTGATCACTGTTTGATGGCCAGTAAATAAGGTTCTTTCATAAACATTTTAGTTCCTTAGAAGGTTTAGTCAAATGTTTATCAATCTTTGCATTCAATAGTTTTCCCAGATTTTTTAAAAATGCAGTTCTATAAAGAAATTATTATAACATCAAATATTATGAATCAAGAATGAGGTTTAAAAATGCAACATTCTGAGGCAAAATATATAGTCAAGAGGATTGAGTCTTTTGGGGGGACTTGAGTTCTTGATGAAAGAAAATCATTTTCTAGAATTTTTTTTAAATGAGTTTAATTCATGTCTAGCTGAACAAGAAATTTCTTAATAAGGAAACAGCTGTATGCGGAGCTGTCATAATGACTCAACATTATTTATGGAAAGTCAAGATGGGGAAAATCTATTGTCTTCTCCCACTGGTTCAAAATTATTAGTTTTCATGTATGCACGAAGTAAGACTATTCTAATTTTATGGAGCGCTGTAGCATGTCCTCTGCAAAATATAAAACTTACTTTGAGGGTTATACCCCAGTTTTCAACAGAAACGTCCAATTATAATGCAAGGGAGAGAGTTGTTGGCAAACTTTAATGTTATTAAGTGTATATATGTGGGACAGAATAAAAAAGCAGTGGGAAACATTCTAAGCCCCTTGACTGATTACGTAAATTTCATGTAATTCAGAAGATGGAGCATATTGTTTATCATATCTGACTTATTCAAGAAAAAACTATCATTCCACTGAGAAAGCATGTAGCCCAGTAGTGAAGACTGGTAGACTTGAGATTCAGGAATACATGAATCCAAATCCCAACTGTGGCTGTGTGAATATGGGCAGGTCATTGAACTTGAATTTCAGGCAACTTCTCCAAAACTTATTTATGTACTAAGTTATACATAGTAACCACAAGTTAAAATCACAGATCTGGTTAGATTCCACTACAATTTTTGATTCCAAGTTTTAAGGGCCAGCACCTACTACACCACATTCTAGATTGCAGTTCTAATGGGGAATAGTCAAGAGAAGTAAAGAAGGAAATTCGAGTGACATTTTGTTAGTTGTTTTTTAAAAAGTCCATAAAGCCTTATTTAAACAATCTTATAAGGTTTAAACTACCTGTAAAAAAATATCAAAAAGACATGTTTCAAAGGAGCACTACTGTTATTGGATAGTCCTTAAAAACGCTCAGCAAGTTTAAATTCCAGAAATGTAGATTTCAAAGTTGGACAATCAAACAAAGCCATTTGTATAAGTACCTTTAAAAGGATATTGCCCCCACAGGAAATTTCTAATCTTTTGTAGCCATTTTGGTGTGAGGTTAGTTTTTGCAATTTTAAGTTCTAGGATTTTTTTTTGCTTTCATAAAATTTCCAAAACAACATGCACAATAAAGCACATATTAAGTATTTACAATTTGTCAGGTACTGTGCTAAGTACTGGTAATACAAGTATAAGGAAGGAAGGTACTCCTTGCCCTCAATATAAGCCTTTAAGGAGCTTATCTTCTTCTAAAGGTGGGACACAACACAAAAAAGAGGTAAGAAAGGGAGAGGAGTGTGGGATGGCCGGGTGAGCAGAAAATGGTCAAGAAGTGAAAGCTAAGGTGAAAGATCATTTATCAAATATAACTACATAGTGGAATTTTTTGATAGAGAAAACTAATACACAACTCAACTGCCTTTTAATACAGAGGAAAATAATTCTGAGGGACTATTTTTGCTGGGATAAAAGCAATTTAGGACACAAGGAAAGCTGACACAAAATGAAGTATGGTTCTCTAAACTGTGGGTTGACCCCAGGCCCGACACAGTTGGAGAAGTGGTGAAGGATCATAAGTGAAATAAGTTTAAGAAGTTTTGCTCTAGATTACTCAAGAACATTGATAATTTTTTGGAAAATCTCCCTTCTGAAGCTGCTCCTTCACCCAGAAAAACAGATTTTTTTTTTCCCTTTAGGATGTCCAGGAAAGAGCAAATTTACAGAAAGAGTACTAGATTCAGAGTCATAAGACCAGAATTCAAATCCCAGGCCTAGGTCACTTGACCTCTCTGGGCTGCCACTTCCTCATGTATAAAACAAGGGAACTGCATATAGGGGACTGATCAGGTCCCTTCCAACAAGCCTACCTCCATGATGCCAAGGAATCAATTCTCTAAAGAAATGCTGTTACACAGAATCCACCAGTGGCTCCTATAGTTATCTTACAAGAAGAAATCAATTCAGCAGTTAAAAGGCCACAAAACAATTAAAACTTAGTAAATTTGAAAGAAAAAGCCAACAAAATATCTCCCAACTACTCCACCCACCTTTCAAGGCTATGAACAAATAACAGATATATAACAAAATAAGAAATCATAACTACTAACCTTTTCTCTGTATTGTACAATTCTGTGTAGTAAGCCAAAACTCAGAAATCTTGGAGTAATTTACAGACTAAACTGTTCCTTTTTACATTAGGGAGCAGGTTAATCACAGTCCACTTTTCCCTATAGAAATATTATTTGTAGAATTATAACTATACAAATGAGACTGCAGTTACGACCGTCATTTAAGTACGACCCTATTATTCACATTTTAGAAAATCTGAAGTAAATGTGACCTGTAATATCATACGTGTAGACCAAAAAAAGCAAGCAAAATACAACTTAAAAAATGTCCAGAATAAAGTGTCCGAAAATATAAGTGCTACTCAAGGTCTGGAACTAAAAGATACCCAAAGGAACAGAAGAGCAAAGAAGGCAGGGAAGGGGGAGTTGGACAAGAAGCTTTTGAAATATTTCTTCCAGCTGTGAAATGTAAAATACTATGAATGAAACAAGTAATGATTGAACTAAGAGTTGATGAAAGCACTAACATGGTCACAAAATGTAATTAAAAGCCTCAGTATGAATACGTGATGACTCTGAAGTAAAAACCTGCCTATTTGCAAATCGCTAGTTGGGCCTGGTCCAAGTAGAAAGAGTAACTTTAAGTCCATTCAAAACCATTAGGGCTATTATCTCCAATTTCAGCTACATCTCAGTAGGCCCCATACTCTCATCATGCACATCTCCTAAGTGGCCTTTTAATGGACTGATGGTTTATTATGCTTATTATACTCAGTGCAAGCAAAATAGCATTCAAAATGAAAAATTTTTACAAACCTTTTAAAAAATGAATCAGACACCATAGTTGGATATGAATAACAACTCCATCTATGCACTGTGCAAGTCCCATTTGGCCACCTATGTGACTACAGGTTATGCTAGCAACATACTGGCAGCTATAGGACTATCCCACATACCACAAAAATCCAAGCTTGTTCAGATATCCCTATTTCAGTCAGTAACAACAATCACCAGCATTTACATCGCACTTTAAGGTTTGCAAAGCACTTTAAGCACGCTAACTCATTTGGTGATATACATGAACTTTCCAGGATAGTGGTTGGAGGAACTTTCATCACCCTCTCCCTCATCCAATAGTATTGCTCCATCAGTCTATCAACCCATACGCTTCACCTCCAATTACATTACGAACACACACATATACAACTTCTCGGCCACCATGGCTGTTAGCAGCTTCTACACCCAAACCTTGTTGAAAAACAAGAGGACACAAGACGTCATATCACCCTACACCACACTACAAACATTTTCATGACAGACTAATGTCCCCAAACACTGAGAAATCATGGTATTTAAAAACAAGCAGAGTGGCAATGTGGTGTCGGAGGGCCTTGCAGTATTTCTGATACATACTACATGACCAGGAAACTACAAGCAACTCTCTTAGGACCACAAATGAGAGAGGAGCTGCTAACTGGCACTGGAACAGGAGTTTCCACATATGGAATGAAGTGACAGGTCCAGTTCCCTTTCCTTCTTATCTACAAAAACAATGATAAAACACTCCAAAGTTTACAGAACCCTTACAGTCATTATTATCTCACTTGATAAGCTCTTAACACACCAGCAAACTGGAAGTCAATTCTTGCCATTCCTGATTTCTAATCTAGCATACAGTAGGCTCTTAATAATAACTCAATGACTGCTTTGCAGATATCCTAGAGAAACAACTGTGATGGCCTTGCAAAACCACTCTTATATGGTACCTTGCAATATTTTTGTGAACCTACTACTTCACTTAGCCTATTCAAAACCACTCCACTTCATGACAGCAATTTTTCTCAAGGATAAAACTTTAAAAGTTGATATATTCTAAGGAGTTTTGATGTTTTAAATTAGGCCCCAATAAAATTATAAAGAATGTGGAGGTCAGATGAGGTAGAATTTATGAGCACAGAAGCAGAAATATATCACAGGTATGTACACACAAATATGTATGTAGTACATAGTGAGACAATAAACATAGGAAGAGTTGGGAGGAACTTTCAAGGGTCACCTCTACATAACTGAATCATTTTGACAATGGTCATCCAGGCTTTTGCATATGCCCAGTGTCAGGGAACTCATTACTCTTGAGGCATCTAGATATACCTTTCTGGTCTAGATTATAGTTAACAGATGGACACACAGAGACAGACACACAGGCACCTCCACAGGCTACAAAAGATTTGAGATGCTTATCAATCAGTATGGTGTCAAAGTGAAATACAGATACCTGCTCTCCCAAGCCAATGTACATACCGGTTCATTTAGATAAGTTAAACTCCAATATCCACTAACTTGCAAAAATTGGGCTCTGCCCATTCCCTTCACAATATGATGAAACAAACATTAAAATCAGTTATCGTTGTTGTCCTGTCTTCCTTCCTTTCTTTCTCCAAATGTTCTAGGAAGCAAAAAGCCCCTGAGAGATGACCTTTGCTACCTTTAAAACATTTTTGCAAAGCACGAGATGTTTCCTTTCTTATTCTTTGGGACCTGCTTTCATGGGAAAGGCAAACAGGGAAACTCCACCAAGACACATCTGGCTACTGGTCTCCAATTTAGACTAGTAAGTTGTCTGACTTACATGAACTGATGCAAAGTGAAGTCAGCCGAACCAGGAAAACATTGTGTGGAGTAACATCAATACGGCCCCATGTTCTACTGTGAATGACTTATTCTCTGCAATACAACGATCCAAGACAATTTCAAAGGACTCATGATGAAAAATGGCTATCCACCTCCAAAGAAAGAACTGATGGGGTCTGAATGCAGATTGAAGCATACTATTTTTTCACTTTACAAGGCAAAGCTACACACACTCCACAACCCCATGTAATCTGTCCCACGCGGATACCGGTGGATTTCGACCACAACCACTAAGAATACTAAGTTCAGATTTAAAGGGGGGCCTTAGAGGCCATTGGGTCCAATGACTTCATTTTACAGACTAGGAAAGGAAGTCAGAGAGAGGTTAAGCAACTTGCCCAGGGTTACCCTGCTACTAAGTATCCGAGGTGGGAACTGTATTCAGAAGTTGAATTCAGGCCTTTCCAACTTTATGATCTAGCAATTGCTACAATGTAACTAATTCAACTAGAACCCACCCACACCCACTATAAAACAAAATCTTCATTTCAGCACCCTTCGCGGGGCCCAGGGATGTGCTCGGGTGTGTCCCGGACCCCTGGGCCAGCGAGTGCGTGGAGCCCCCGGACCCCGGCTCCGGGCAGTGTGTGGGAGGCGTAAAGATACCCAAGGAAACCAAGCCCGGGAGAGTTATCAGGCTCTTAAAGGGCCCAGGCCGCAGGTTCAGAGGCCCCTCTTCCTAGGAGAGAGGGAAAGGCCTGGGAAGCCCCCCCCAACGTGCCCCAAAGCAGGTTGCCCCAGGTCTAAGCCCCGGGGCCGGGCCCGAGGGCAGGCCTAGGCAGTGGCCGGAGCCCGGCCTAAGACCACCGGCTCCTACCCAGGCAGGCAGGGCTCTCTGGGAGCGGAGGAACATGGGAACAAGCATTTATTAAGCACCTACTACGTACAAATGTCATCCCCAGAGGGAACCAAAGGCGCCTCAGCAGCCCTGGAGGCCACTCCCGCCACGTGACAGACGGGGAAACCGAGGCACAGGGAAATCATGGGCCGTTCCCAGGGTCACGCCGGCCCCCAACAGCCCAGGACAATCCCTCAGTCAGCCCGGACGCCCAGCGAGGCCTCAGAAATGTCTTTCAAAACCCTCACGCCGGCAGCCATAACCGGAAAGCACGTGGACGGTTTTTTACGACAGCTCCCACAATGCCTAGCGCCTACAAGTCCCACAATGCACTGGGGCCGCCGGGTCGTTAACCCTTCGCAGGCCGCAGCGGGGAATGTGCTGGGCCTTCCCTCCTCAACCCCCTCCTCAGCCCCCTCCTCCTGCCCCCGCTGCTCCTGGGGGGGTGCCCTCCACCCACACCCACTCCCTAAGCCGGCCAAGCGCCCCCTCCGCGTTCCTCAGCAATTCGGGCTCGGGGCGGTGGGGCCATCCTAGATCCCCAAGGGCTGCTGACCCCTGACCCTCCAGTCATCTCCTTACCCCCCCCCCACCAGAAAAGCCCCCCGCAGCCCTCCATTTCTCTCCAGCACACCAAACGCACCTACTCCAGGGGAACCCCAAGTGAGCAAGAGGCCCTCCTCCCACAGTAAAGCTGATTTCTAAAAAATGCCACTCTTCCCCCCCAAACTCCAGCAGAACCGTTATGTCCACACAAAACTTCCTCTCCACACCCTCTCTGGGGGCACAAGAAGGCAGCTGGGGGACCCCCGCTGCTCTGTCTCTTTCAGGCTTCTTAGCAACTGCAATTGACAAATACAGAGACTTGTCACTAAGCTGGGAGGGAAGGGGGAGGAGGGGGAAAATCTTTCCCCAAGCAGCCTAACTGCCAGCCTCCTTCAGGAAACTCCTCGGTCTCTTAATTAAAAACCAGGATAAAACAACGACAACGACATCAAACAAACGCATTTCTTTTAGAGGTCTAAATGCAGTGGAACCGAGATCACATTTGGGGATCAGGGCATTACAAACCGAAGTTGCCAGGCCACAGACTGAACACATGCTCAGATGTGCAACTGAGTACTAGACAAACAATAATCTGTTGTTTTTTAAAATCCATACTCTGAAACGACTAAATTTCCTGCAAAACAACTATTTTTTTTTCTCATGGAAATACAAAGTAAAATGGAGCCTAGACCTGATTTTTTTTTTACAGAAACATCCAGCTTTTTGAAAGTACATTAGAAATGCAACTTGTATCGCAAACCACAAGACAGAAGCAGAAAATACAATCAGAACAAATTTTTTACAAAACTGATAGAAGGGATTTATTTTCTATTAAACATCTCCCAAAATGTCTAATTTTAAACATGTAAAATGTATCTTATTAAACAATATTTTGCCCTGGAACACTACAATAAGAAAGCATGTCTCTAATATTTCTGTTTTCACTTATGTACCTTCCATAGTTTTCCATGAAATTCACACAAATGCTATATCAACATAAATACATATATATATTTGTAATCTTAGCTCACTGCACTAATTTTTATTTTTGTCTCCCCCCGAAATTTTCCACTGCAAATACCTTTAGCCAACATTTAACTTAGCAAAATTGCAATTATTTTTTTTCTCTCCTTTTTTCCCAACTATTATTCTTCAAGTAATTTTCTGAACATTTTATATAGCCTCCTCTTGACATTAACATACTCCTGGCTTCATGAGAAAGGCTCAAAGTCAAATGAGAAGTGTAACTGGCAGCCTCACATTTTCCCAAGCACCTACAAAGTCCCTCTTTGCTACTCTGAGATTATAGATTCCACGAAGACGTTGCTTTTTTCTTCCCCTCTCCCCTTATTTCAAGCTCCAAAATTAAAAATATTTTTAAAATGACATGCTAAAGGATTTTACTTAAAAACTATATTGGAAATCATTTTATATTTTGCCACGTCACCATAATCCTTCTTTCTTAAAATCACTTAGAATTTTGGCATATCCTAATTAAGCAAATTTAAGTCAGTCTTAACCTAAATACTTAAAGCTAATAAAATGGTTCTAGTAGCTTTAAAAAAAAAATGAGATTTAGAAATGTTTTCTCCAAAACCAAACACAGAAATGGAATCATTTGCTTCCCAAAGCTTTACAATAAAATTGCATTTTCTTTTTGCAAAATGTATTTTTAAACCTAAAAATTGACACTGAAATATTTTTCAGTTACTGTGAATGACATTTTACTGGGATTACCCTTATTATTTGATTTCATAAAAATAGAATCCTTTTTTACTTTTCATAACATAAGTAACAAAAGAAAAAATAACAAGGCAAAATATTTATTTTTCCAAATATGCAGAACTTTAAGAATGTACAAATATTTATCTTTTTTTAATTCAAGGTCTAATTAATTATCTAATTAATATCTCCTTTCATCCTTTGACTTTATTAAATATTTCAAAAATTTTCCAATTTCATGGGTGTCCAGACCTTTTACTCTATATATTTTTGGTCAATTTGTTTGCTTTAAAATATTTGCTTTTCAAAAATGGAATTTAAACTATTATTCTATATAAATGATGCCTTTAGAGGGGCAACCAAAAATAGAAAGGGAAAATTTCAGACATTTTGGTCTGTCTTATCTCTCTGACATTCCTTTTATGATACGATTATCCACAACTGAAAAGGTCACCTTCCAAACATCAATTCTTGCCTGATGGACCAGGATGTCTACATTTACCTTCTGACCCTCCCAGTTATGATTTACCCACCATTTGAGAATGTCTTATGTTGAGAGCCTTTCCTTTACTGTACAATGTCTTAGTTAATATTCATTCCCTTGTCTGCTTTTAGAACTAGCATGATCCCTTCAACTTCCCTCAAAGAGGTTTCCACCCTCTCTTTCCCCCCTACCGCTTGTCTCTTCCCATTTAACTATATCAATTTGCATGTGCATTTATCTTATTTATTATTCTTTTTAAGGAATATTTTAGATGACTGAAAAAGCTGCTGTGATTTTTGACTTGACAAAAATATTCCAAACCATGCCTCTTCTAGATAATTCTCTAGAAATAATTTTCCCTTTTTTGTTTGTTTGTTTCTTTTCGTTATAGTACAAAGATATCACCCCCAAGTACAAATGTCCCTTAGTTAAGCTAAATTATGGGGTTGGCTTTTCCTTTTCCCTCAATATCCTGGGCTTTATCAGGGTGATTTCTAGTACTGTAATTTTTTCAACTTAAAAAAAAATTCCTCTTTCCTAATATTTCCATAACATTCATACAATTTACTTAAAAAAATGGAAAGAAGCTTCCTTACCACTTACTGCTCTTAATTCAAAGTCCCTCTCCTCAAGAAAGCAATAGGATAGGGACACAAAGCAATAATGGATTTTTTAAATTTCCTTACCAGAAAACAAGCTGTTTTCCTGGTAAAAGAGTCATCTAGCTTAGGACATGAAACTTTTAATTTTCCTACCAAAAAAAAAATGAGAAAGATAAAGGGAGAATTAATTGAATAATCAGTCCAGCTTCCTGAAAAGCACAAGGCCCTTGTGGACATTTGGAGTTTCAAGTGCTAATTTGAAGCACTGAGACTTCAAAAAAAAAAAATGTAATGAATTAAAATTCAAGATCCTGAAGAATTTTATGTCTTGTTTTAAATTTTAAATATTCTTTCAGCCCTTACCCAGCTTGTCTTAACAAGCTGCTGCTTTCCAACTAAAATATGAAGTTTATATTTTTATCTTAGAATACTGTGTCCTTTTTATGTCTCAATGAATCATTTCTATATTTTTTCATGATATTTAAATAATTAACTCTCCCTCTCTACTCTACCCTCTTGTAAACTATACATTTTACTACAAAACAATACCTTAAAAAAAAAAAACAGTCTCTAGATCTTGGATTTCAAAATAACATATGAAAGATCAAATATCTCAAACAAGAAATTTGTAACTTTAACTGAACACTCAAATTTTCTCAGGGTCTTTACATTTAGAAGTTACAAATCAGTTTCTCAAGAAAGACGTAATTTGAAAAATTCAACAACCTTAATATGGAAAATTTATCTTTAAAAGGGTAAGATTTGGGTCAACTGTTTTTGTCATTTCTCTCTCTCTCTCTCTCTCTCTCTCTCTCTCTCTCTCTCTTTCTCTCTTTCGCTCTCTCTCTTTTCTTACATCTTCTATAATTTTTGCCCCTCCATGACACAGTTTGATCATTTCAATTAACTCTCTCTACAAATGAAATCCATTTTCTTCACAGAGCAATTTTTAAGTCGTAATATTTTCCTGGATTTGACCATCAATTACCTGTATGAACTTGGAGAAGTTGCTACTTCTGTGGGCCTCAGTTTCCTCACCTGAAAAGTAGGGGATTGGATGAGATGACCTATAAGGCCCTTCTAGCTCTAAATCAATGTTACCATGTTTCTCTTTACATAAGGGTCCATTGCGAAGGTGTCTCCCCCACTACGTTTTCCCCCTGGAAGTTCTTTACTCAAAGATCCCCACCCCCCACAATGATTTGATTCATTCCTTACTGAACATTCCTGATAGGACAGCAAGCTCTGACTGGTTGCCCCTCTCCAGCATTGGAGGGGATATCTTGGTTTGGGTTTTTTTTTTTTAACACATAAACAACAGTCTCTATTTTGTAGCCTTTACTAGTTATTAAACAAAGGTCCTGTCTAATTGGATCTAGGCCTGCCAGGGTCCTTTGTACCCCTCAAATAAAGAAATAAAGATGTTGAATACAGTGGGGTACTGAAATAGGGGGATAGGATGCTAATAAAAATGGCTTCATTTTCCATTACTGAAAGAAGCATACTTATAACTGATATTTATGGTTCAAAACAACACAATTCCTTCGAAGACTTAAAAAAAATAATTCTTTTCTCTATGTGACTCAGGGGACCTTATGCTCCAGATGCTATGTTTTCAAAGGTGATGAGAAAAATATATTTCCTTGCTTATTGTCTCCTCCATTAGAATGCAAGCTCCTTGAGGGCAGGGGCTGCCTTTTGCCCCTCCCCCCCCTTTTTTGTACCTTCACCTCTTGGCTGGCACATAGTAGGTATTTAATAATGTTCGTTGGCTGATTGGCTTCCAGATGATTTTTTTTGTTGGTAGATATTATTGTACCTCTGAAAAATTGAAGGCCTCATTTGTACATATTTGACGTTTACTTATCTATGTGCATATTATTTGCCCCCAGTAGATTATAAACTCTTCCAGGTTAGGGACTTTACATTTTCGTCATTTTGTAGCCCTAGCACTTAGCACAGTGCCTGGAACAAGTACACATTAATTACATCCTTATTGAAACTAATTGAATTGGGCCTAGGTGGTTGACCAGTCGCAAGGGTAACCATCTACCTTCGAGGCCTAGAGAACTGAATACTGAATCAAAAACTCAGGTTCTGTCTCCAGCCTTGGCCCTGTCACCTTCCTCCAGGAACGTCTGGGGTAAGTCGTTTTAATTACTTTATGCCTTTTTTTCCTTACGTACGGACTTGGAATCACAATCCAAGATGGCCCAAGTAATCATTAGACTGTTACCTCTTTGAAAACAAAGACTATTGCTTGCTTTTTCTTTTTTTATTCCCTGTGCTGAGCACAGTCTGGCACAGAGTAGGTACTTAATAAAAAAAAAAACAAATTATCTTCCTCTGACTTATCTGATGACTGACTGACTGACTGATCAGGGGGCAAAAGGAGGGAGGACAGAAGTCTGTCAAACAAGCATTATTTTCTTCCCAAGCCCTCACCAAGATGATTGCCCTTGCTCTCAGGACCCTATTAAAGTAGATCTTGGTGGGGGGAGGGAGATGGAAGGCCTCAACTTTTCCTCAGACTTAAAATCCTCACAAGAAATAATGTGCTGGAGAACGGTTGATTTCAACATAAAAAGAAATCAGCCTCACCTCCTACCCCCATTCCAGACTACAGAATCCTTCACTTACCGATATACTACCCAAAAGCTTAGTAAGAGGAAGGCCTTTTGAAATTGTGACCCTAAACATCTTCTCCCCTTATCAGTTTTTTCTTCTGTTTCCCTGCATATGAACCAAATCAGACCTACAGTAGTTAGGGCAGGTTTTCTATCTGAGGCTTAGTGGGTAGCTCAAGGCTGTTGAGGCTGGATCCCCCAGCCCAGTGGGAAGCCTTTAAAACCTTCAGAAACCAGTTCAATACCAGTAGAGTTCTCAGGAGAATTATAAAGGAAGAGCATCAAGGCATGTTTAGTGATTCTTCTCTCTTCTCTCTACTCCGTTATCAGAGATCTATGTAGAAGAGAAGGCTGAAGTCCTTAATTATAAGAGAGAAACAGAGACAGAGAAAGAGAGAAAGAGATAATATAAGAGACAGAGAAGAGAGAGAAAAAGACAAAGAGGGAGACAGAGAAACAAAGAGGAAAGAGAGAGAAAAGACAAAGACAGAAATATAAACAGAGAGGAGAGAGAGAAAATGTAGAGAGAGACAGAGACAGAAAGATGACAGAAAGGAGAGAGACAAAGACACAGAGAGAGAGGAAGGAGAAAGAAAAAAAAGACAGAGGGAGACAGTGGGTCGAAAAGGAGGGAGACAGTGGGACAAAAAGGAGGGAGACAAAGCAAAGACAGAAAAGAAGACAGAGAGGAGAGAGAAAAGGCAGAGAGACAGAGACAGAGGCAGAGAGACAGAGAGGAGAGAGGAAAGGCAGAGAGACAGACAGAGGCAGAGAGACAGAGAGGAGAGAGGAAAGGCAGAAAGACAGAGACAGAGGCAGAGAGACAGAGAGGAGAGAGGAAAGGCAGAGAGACAGAGACA
>JAQQSU010003209.1:0-14434 GCA_028627135.1 Pseudochirops cupreus | reverse complement strand
TGTTAAATATATATATATATATACACACACATACACACACACACATATATATATATACAATTATTATTACTATTATTATTAACTATATACAACTGGAACTTAAGATACACAGACACTGTGGAAGGGAGGTCCATCCTGCCCTATTGGAAAGTTAGAGGAGTGATGGGGGAGGCCATAGGAGAGATTAGATTGGGGGAGGGATTATACAAGGGGATGGCTGTTTTGAGGGGGGTTTAGGGGAAAAGATGGGGAGAAAATTTGTAACTCAAAATCTCGTGGAAATGAATGATGTAAATTAAAATAAATAACATAAAATATAATTTTAAAAAAAGATGGCATAAAAATAGTAATTGCAAATATACTCCCATGGACATGGAAAACCCTCTCCAACAAATATACCCATCCTCTGTGAGAAGTGGTGGCACAAATAGGGTACTCTAATACTAAAGCTGTACTGAGTAGAGAACATATATAGCTAACACTTCTCATGCCTAGAACATAAGGGTTTTCTCTTCTCATGATGTTGGCATTTTCTCCCTCCTGGGCTAAGGGTCTCTACTTAGGAGAGGAGAGAAGGAAAGGAAGAAGCCGTCTCTCAAAGGGTTGCTTGGGTCTGCTCCCCTCCCACCACTCAACGCTGTTACAAGAGCTATTTCTTTCTTGAATTTATAGTCAGCTCTCTTCTCTGCTGCCAGAGGTGAAGATCCTAAAATTTGTTTCTTTTCTGAAGTGCTATTGTTCTTCAAGTCTGTGTTTCTGTAGAGATTGTGTATCTGTTCCCCATTGAATATTATGTCTCCTACTGGGTGAGTAGCTCCCGTGCCAAGACTACCTTGTGATCAAATCAAGGAAGAAGCTTCTACTGCCCTTTTTATGTATCTCCAGTGTTTAGCACAATGCCTCATACATATCTAAGTGTTTAACAAGTTGTTTCTGACTCTCTGACTGCCTCCAGGTCTAAGGGATCTCATTACCCAAAACTGTTCCCTGCCAATCTTTGCCTAGCCAATGTCCAGGCTTTTCTACAAATTTAAGGAGAAAACCATTCCACACTTTGAAAAGGATACAGATGCCATTAGAATATTAATCCTTTATTCATTCTGTTATTTGTCTCTTACTGTTTATTATTACATCAACAACCCCCAGCATAATATTTTGGGTGAGGAGACCTGTGATTTAATTGGCATGAGAAACTCACATTGAGGAAACTCCCTCTATCAGAGCAGCTTTGGAACTTTTGATCTTAGAGAGCTGCCTTGTCAGCTAGGAGGTTAAATGCACACAGCCATGTATGCTAGGGGGAGGATTAGAATCCAGGCCTTCTAGACTTACCAGCTCTTTACCCATTACACATTACTACCATCCTCTAGCAAGTCATGTCTAAGGAGTACCTGGAAAATATTTTGTAATGTTTCATATACATATTCTCTGGAGAGGATGGTATTCTTTATTTCCTCTGAAGATAGAAAGGAGAAGAAATCATACCACTGAATTCCTCCACTATTCCCTCATCCAGCATGGCTTATGTCTAGAGTGAGCAGATTCATTTCCTTTCTGTCTTTACCCATATGTATCTACCAGTTCAAAAACTTTCCCCAAAGCACTTGAAAAACATTTCAGAAAAATGTCAGAGAACAAGCAGGAAGGCTTTACTTAGATGAAGGGGAGAGGGTCCAAAGCAGCTGAATGGCTGGCTCTGTCACATCCTCAGATTTGTGAATATAGGAGCTGTGTATGGCGGTGTCCGACTGATGCTCTGGTACAGCTTCAGGCTACTCTGAGGGTGTAGGGCAGGGGTGGGGAATCTGCAACCTTAAGGCCACATGTGGATATGTTCTGGTAAAATTTGGATTCAATCAAAAGGTCACACTTACAGATTTAGAAGGCCCCATGAGGCCTTAAGGCTGTAGGTTCACCACCTCTGGTGTAGGGTGTCTCAGGGTTTATGCACTTTTTCTAGCTCCCCTCCTTTATATGTGCTCTCTCTCCTCCCTTCTTTTTCTTCTTCTTCTTCTTCTTCTTCTTCTTCTTCTTCTTCTTCTTCTTCTTCTTCTTCTTCTTTTTCTTCTTCTTCTCCTCCTCCTCCTCCTTCATCTTCTTCTTTCTTCTTCTTCTTCTTCTTTTTCTTCTTCTTCTCTTCCTCTTCTCCTCCTTCATCTTCTTCTTCTTTCTTCTTCTTCCTCTTCTTCTTCCTCTCTCTTTGTCTCTCATACACACACACAACACACACACAAAACTCACACACACAGACACACACACACCATCTTCCTTCCCACTTTTTTTTCCACCCAAAAGCTCAGGTGCAGACAGGTGCCCTCCTACAAGAGGATAGTTCTCACTCCCTTCTTTTATTATCAAGGATTCCTAAGGAAGGACTTGGCATCTTTCTCCCAGTTTCTTCCTTCCTCCAAGAAGCCTAGAATCTAGACTTTCTCAGGTTTTTGTTTAAAAAAGTATTCATGACACTGCGCTACAGGGGAATGTATTCAGGGGGAATCAAATGACACCAGAAAGAAAAATGATGAAATTACTGTGGTATCACAGTTAATTCTGGGCCCACATATAATAAATATGCTGGGAACTAGGCCATATCCTTGCTTAGCTGCTCATTTTCTCATTCAGATCTTGCTGAGTCAGCCTGGCCTAAATCTAACAGTTACTTTACTTATTCCTCAGGCTGAGTTCTCCTAGAGCTTCAGATTGATATTTTCCACATTAAATATACTCAAGATTGACCCCAGGCAGATCATTTGAGGTCATTTTCCAGTTGGTACATTATGATTTTAATCTTTAAACTTCCTCGTGGAAGGGAGAAGTAGTATGTATCCTCTTCTCTAATAGACAGATAGAAAAGAGAGCTTCAAATATTCCTTTTTTCTTCTTCTTATGAGTCACCATTTCCTTTATTTTTACAAAATAGTGAAAAATCATATCCTGGCTAAGGGGAAAAGATGGTGGTTTAGAGTTTAAACTGTCTCTCCTGAAGCATCTATTTTGATGGCTTGGGACTAATAACTTTAGCCCTAACATCTTCAGGTTTGCCTGCCTTAGGGTCAGTGGACTTAGCGGGCTTGAGGTCAGGAAACTTAGCAGCCTTGAACCCATTAGGAGTGTTCAAATCACTGGACTTCATGACTTAAAATCAAACTTGGTAATCTTGGCTTCAGACTTGGCTACCTTGAGAATGGACTTGGTGACCTTGGGATCAATGGGTTTCACAGCTTTGGGGTCAGTGGTTCTGGCAACCTTGGGGTTAGCAGTTCTGGCAACTGTAGAGTTGGGCTTTATAATCCTAGGACCTAGATGCTTGGTAATCATTTTGGTGCCAGTACACTGGGCATCGGACTTAAGGATCTTGGACCTGAAAATCTGAGCCTTGAAGTCTTGGTGCTCAGACCTTCATGGTTTTGGTATTATTAGCGTCTTCTTAATAAGCCCCTTCTTGTCATGTTTCTTCTCAAATCCCATACTCCTCAGAAACTTGGGGTCAGCTGTTTTCAGAGACTCATATCTCTGTGGTTGAGGTTTCCTGATGGCATTTCTGTGCCATTTTTGTGATTGGTTGTGGGGGGTATGGTTCTTAAATTTAGCCGTCTTTATACTGGAAGAAGTTGAGAGCAAGAGAAAGAAAGAACTCAGATATTTCTTGAACAGTTAATATGTGAAGAACACTGTGCCAGGTCCTGGGGAAACATAATAATACAAGGTGGGATCTCTGACTTCATGAAGCCTAAAATTTAGTTGTGGAGAAAGGATGCAAAAGAGATAAAAAGTCACAATCATAAGCATACATACTGTATGCCTAATGGTTAGTATAGAGTTGCAATGCATACTTCAGTGGGTTAGATGGTAGTAAGAAGAGTTACACAGCCAGGAAGGCTTTATGGAAGAAATGTAACTTTAGTTGGAACTTAAAGGGATTCAGGAGTTAGATCTGAAGAGAATGGAAATGCGGGCATGATTTCTACTTGTGCCATGAAATAACTTCAGAGAGTGATGGGAGAAGTGTAACTAGCAGTGGGTTGTGAGATGTGACCCACAGTGCCAAAATTTAGAGGAGGCTGACTGTACTTATGATCTTTCAGAAACATAGAAACAATGATCCCATCCTCCTCTACCTCTTATCCCTGGCTTCGACACTCCAGATGAATTCTTTCCTTCCATCTAATTTACCCTACTGGGTATCAGGTCCCTTACCCAGATGAATTTGCATTAAAAATCTATTGTGAGGGTTCTTCCCAGACTGCCTGCCTGGATGTATTTGGTGAAACTCTCTCAGTATTTTGTTCAGAGTATGTCCTGTCCATAATTTATAGAGAATTATTGAATAATTGTCAACAATGTTTTGAAAATAGGCATCATATGTATTGATTATAGTTTAATACTTTAAAGGATCCATGATTCCATTTGTGTTAATACTTCCTCTGACATCCCAATTAGGTCCAACTTTTTATTTTACAGAAGAAGAAAATGAAGTCCACAGAGGTTCATTGATGTGCCCAGGGTTATCCAGTCAGCTAGTGGCAGAGCTGGGCTTTTAACATGGGTCATCTAGCTCTAAAACTTAAGGATTTTTCTATTGTGCCTAGATATCTAGCAATTAATAAATCTATCAGTCATTCAACCAACATTCATTATTATCTGGTGGGTTATTTTCCATGCCTTCCCCGAGATATTCAACAAAGATTTCTTTCTAGCATCCTGGTGGCCTTCTATCCAGTCCTTTAAAATTCTGGTTGTAGCAGGAAAACACTCAGTTGACTGTCCATCTATTATTACTTGTTCTCACCATACTGACTGGTCAATTCCTTTTCCGATTATGTCATTCCTGGATAATTTATTTGATACCACTTCTTGAGTACAAGTCATCTTTGGTAATATACCACAACTTGACTACACCCAGCTCTCACTGCCCTTTGTATCTCTTGTAATTTTGACCCTTTGGAGACTGTAGAATTCCCTAATCAAAACCATATTCACTGGAAGAATTTGGGACTAAAAATGAGGGATGTCAGGGAGTAGCAACCCATTTGTTGAAAAATCATATTAGTACTATGTTTATTTTCATGCGTAGAGAGAGAAGGCAAAAGTTAATAGTAAAAAAGTTTGGAGCTCAGGGGTTTTATTTTTTTTTTTGTCGTTGAAAGTAAACTCTTTACTCCTTAAGATCTCTGGAAAAAAAGGTATTATAAATTATAAAAAATTCTATATTGATAATTTAGAATTTCTTCTCAGTCTTGAGGCATCTTTTCCACTGTGTCCAAAATTATAAGTGGTGATAAGCATTTGTATAGTGCCATAATGTGTCCAAAGTACTTTTCAAATATTCTCCCATTTGATCCTTACAAAAACCATGGGAGGTAGGTGCTTTTATTACTCCCATTTTACAGATAATTGAGTCATACAGAGGTTAAGTGACTTGATCAGAGTCACACAATTAGTATGTGTCTGAGGCAAGATTTGAACTCAAGTCTACATTTAATCATTTGGCTATGACCCACAGACAACAAACTAGCTAAACATGTTCTAAAAAAATACTTCCAGGAAAGTCATATGTCTTCAAAGTGAGAATATAATTAACTCCTCAGTTGAAATGACCAGACCCCTGCTCTCTGAGAGCATCAGCTTTTGGGGCAGCTGCAGGGTATTGATTGTATAGTTACATGTTTGAATTAGTGATCTGTTCAACTTATCAAGAAGACCCAAAGCATCAGATCAACTAAGTGATGATAATCTTAGCAGCCCTAGCTAGATGTGGTCAGTCTCTTGGTGTTCCTCTATAAATGATTTCTACATCTCATAACACTGAGTGATTTTTGTGTGGAGGTATGTTAGCAGCTGTGAAAATGTCCCAGTCAAACCATCACTGGAGCCACTTGCTTTACATGAGCTAAAATCTAATCCTCAAAACACTTGTTTTACTCATCATATTACTGAATCCATCACAAATAAACCAGAGACGAAAATGTCCATGCTACAAGCCTGACATAGCCCTATCATTATTGTCACAGGATCAGAGAATTGAGAGGACTAAATGGAGAAGCTGATGGCCACAGAGGCCTGGAATGAAAGGAATCCACGCTATTTGAATGGTTAGTGTCCATATTTACCTTAGCATATGGGCAGGTAGATGCCTCAGTGGATAGAGTGCTGGATCTAACATCACGAAGATCTAAGTTCAAATCCAGCTTCATACACTGGTTATGTGACCCTGGGCAAGTCACTTAACCCTGTTTGCCTCAGTTTCCTTATCTATTGAATAATTTATAAAAGGAAATGGCAAACCAATCCAGTGTCTTAAAAAAAAATCCAAATGGAGTCACAAAGGGTTGGACATGACAGAAACAACTGAATAACACAAGCTTCTCCAGGTAGGGAATACAAATGGAAACAAAGTTCTGTGATTTTATCTACTCCTCTGGGTAATTTTAGTCCTTGAGTAAATGGACGTGTGCTTTTGCTGTCTAGCATACATAGAAGACAGTGTTTTCATAAGTCATTCATATGCTTATAGAAAACAAGATGGAAAATGAATTAATGGAATAAGTCCTGTTATACTTCATCAGCACACAAATATGGGAAGCTTTGCTCATTACTTTTTCCTGCCAGAATTCAATGAGAAGACTAGAATCTAGATATAAACTTTATTATCATTGATCATTATTAACAACCGATATTAAAATAGTATTTTAAACTTTGGAAAGTCTTCTACAAATGGAAAGGTAGGGATGGAAAGATAATTAAAGTGGAAGAGATCCCATACCAGTCAATTCTAGGCAAAATTTTGCAGTGAACAATTGTCAGAGAAAAAGTGAAGATCACAAAAAAAAATGGATTTTAATTCTTTAATCATTCATTCCTTCCAGATTTTCTTCTTTGAGAGACTTGAAATGTAGCCCAAATTTTGCTGCATTGGGAATCAAACAACTTGAATTTGAGCAACTACTCCAACATTTATTAGGTTTGTGACTATTACCATGTCACTTCAACTCTAGGATGTTTAATTTCTTCACCAGAAAAATGAAGATAATAATACTTGTGCAACGTATCTCAATGGGTTGTTGTGATATAAACACTTTATGAACAGAAAAACCACATGCAATGCGACCTATTGCTATTGTGTATGCAACAATATAAAAAACATCCTATGGGGAAAGCCAAGATGACTAGTTCTCATCCTCACAGGGATTACAGCCTCTCAAAAAGAAAACAAAACAAAATACCAAAAAGAGAATTATGATTTTGTTCGGTAAGGGTAAAAAGTCATTTAGACTCCAAAACTTTCTATAGAAAGGTGTCTGTTGTATTCAAATTAATTGGGTTAATGTCCATACCTAGGAATGCCATAAAAAGACAGCAAATATGACATATAACCAAGGTAAGAATTTTAGGGAAGAAGCAAATATATTCTGTTGTGAATTGTTATCATCTTTTCCTTCTTGGCCCTATGGGCAAGGGGATGGTGAAGCTAACTCAAACCAGTCTTACAAGAATCCATTGTCAAATTTTCAAAGCTACAAATCAGGCTTTAATTTATTGTTTTGTTTATTGTCTTGATGAAAAAAAGTGATGAGAAAATATCAATTATTCAGGCAGAATATAAAATTGTTTGTCTTAGGTACCTTTTGTGATTGTTGTTTGTCCTTCATTCTTGAAGAGGACCATGACATCAAGAAAGTGCTGTCATGACTTGCAAATGAATTGGATTTAAGTGAGGAAGGACTGTGGAAAGTCACTAACTTCATTTTGTCCATCTGGGTCCAGTGTTAAGATCAGGATGACTGGAGATGGCCCCAGATGCAGTGGGAAACCATGGTCTTTTTAAGCTAAGGTCTTTCCCAGGTCTCAGTTTCACTGAGGCAATGTCTATTCAGTGATTAAGGCTCAGTAAAAATTTAGCAAAGAATGGCCTCTTTTATCTAGTTATAATAAAAAAAATATTAGTCTGGAAGGGGAAGACCTTCAGTGCTTCTGTCTCAAACAAAAACACTTCTCTTTATACCCATTCTGAGCCATCAAAACCCAAATAATGACCATATGAGCTTTGGACTGGACGTATTATTGGCCAATGAGAGTCAGAGTGATTTGGGTTTAAAGTATGTACCATAAAAAGAATTCTTGCCTATAAAGGTTTTGTCATTCAAAGTTTATATTCCTTTGGGCAGAGGACCCACAAGCAAGGGTATGATACCCTATGTGGACAGAGGGAAGGGAAGAGAAGGGATAGCTCATGCTGCTACAGGCTACTTTTTATGATAGATTTGTTAAACATTTACCATCATACTTCTGTCCATAGGGTACACTCATAGTTCTTCCAGAGCTATGCAAGAGAAAAAGATCACCTCCTGCTGGTAACTTTACCAGATTTTCTTCTCTACAGTAATCTGCTCCAGAAGGTTCAAACAGAGAATTGTTTTCCTGTTCATTGGTAACCTAAAGGGACACCAGATACTGCCAATTCCTTATTGTATCTTGGGCTTTACTTACACAACAGGGACAGTGGATATTTTTAACAAATATATTTGGTTGTTATATAAACAAGGTATTTAGACGATTGGCTGTAACAGTCAATTTTTTTCTGGATCATTTCATGACATTTAGACATAACTCAAAGTGCACTTAGGAACAGACAGAAACATGCTACAAAAAAGCATTCAGAAACTGCCTTGGATAACATAAGGATTTGGACTCTTTCAATAGATTTCTACCAGATCTCTCAATTTTGACTCCTTTCTTACTCTACACCATCCTTCACAGAGTTCCCAAAATTTATATAATAATTATAATAAACCATAAGAAGTATAAGCAAAGTAAATAAACTGTTTAAAAAAAACCAAAAGAATAGAAATGGAAATTTAAAAGAATATAAAAATACAAGATGGAGATGTGTCATTTCCAAGCCTCTCTTCATACTCAGTTGATATAGTCATAGAATATAATCACTCAGAATGAGGGTGATGAAATAATGAGATGATAAATCCCTCTCATATCTTGATGAAATGTAAACACAACTCTTATCCAGTCAAGAAGGTAACAAAGAAATGAGTCATACCTATGGGAGATTTAAATAGCCAAGTCCTAGAGGTAGTGGCAGTTTTTCAAAGTTTGGGGAAAAAAGAATTGTAGAATAAAATCCCTGCAAGAGAAAATGAGAGACATTTACTCTCTGTCTTCCCCATTTGTACTTCAACTACTGAATCTGGCAGAATATTTACTTACTCATAAAGAGATAAAGCGGCTTCAAAAAGCATGACCTATTTCATCTGGGAAATGAATGAGATATGGACTCACGGTAGTAAGACCTGAGATTTCTGGAATGCATTGAGACCTTCATAAGAAAAGAAAGGACCCTTTAGTTGCTTAGTTTAGTTACTTTGACAGATGTTCTCTACCTCATGCCTCACTGCTTTTCTACTTTAGGTTTCTGCTTACTATATTCTCACTGATACTGTGTATATATGTGGGAGAGTGTGCCTCAGTTTGGTGGGGGAATGTTTTGTAGTCACTCTTCTTCTTATTCCATATTAGTAAATGCCTTTCCTAATAATAAATTATTTCTATTAACTGAAATCAAAGGGAAGCACCCAGATTGGGCTCATTAGTTACAATATTAGAAAGTCAGCTGTATTAAACTCTATTATACATAGTTTTAAGCTATACTTTTAGAAAGGAAGCCCTACTTTAGAATCCAAAGTAGACCCACCCTCTGGGGAAACTGTCATATGAGTTCAAATGAATGTTGGGATGGCATTCTAGAGGGGATGCTACAATACCATAAAAAAGATCTTACTTTCTAAATAGAGAGATATGTATCTAAGAGGAAAACCATTTAGAAAATTAATTTTTTAAATGCATGGTGAAGAATGGTGAAAAATTATGAGCAGTATCATCTCATAAGAAGGTAGAATGTGATAGAGGGTAAAGTCAATTAAAAGGAAACTTAGTGAGTGAAATAATTGACTCTCCAAAGATGGTAGAAAGGAAGCAGTAGCTTTTCCAAGCTCCTCCAAGAATTCTGTCGCTAAAAGCTAAAAAGTGAATTTGAATGGATATAAGAGTGACAGAACCCATTGGGAGACAGAGTGTGGCAGATTCCTAGCCCAGAAAAGTGCCTACTCAGGTCTGGGCAGGGAGAACATAGAGCACACAGGAGCTGCACCAGCGCAGATCTGAGAGCAGAGTAAGGCAGACTGAGAAGAAGCCCCAGCCAGCTAGCAGACTCACCCAGCCAGAGGGGTTTGCAGCCCTCTTGCCATAGGACAGAGGATCATCATCAGAACTGGGTAGGAGAAAACTCGGGGACCACAGCAGGGTCAGCAGCTCTTCCTGGGGCTAACAGCCCACAGCCTAGATGTTTAAAAATTGTACACCCAAACTTCCAGAAGTCAAGATGGAGAAATAAAATTTAGTTGCTCTGATCCCCCCCTTTGACCCAGAAAAGTCCAGAGTTAAATGCTTCACCCAGAGTAAAATCTTGAATTAGTGGAAAGAGCCTCAGGCTTGGGTGTCACTGAGGAAAGGCGAAGGGAGACAGTATGGAGTCTAAGCCCAGGAGGGTGGTGCCAGCAAGCCCTAACAACAAAAGCCCGGGTGTGCTTTAGCAACACCTGGACAATCAGCAAACTGCAGCCCTGCCCTGCCTTTCTGCTTGCCTTCTGCTACTGAGCCTGCCTGAGGTGTAGCCCAGAGACACAGAGGCGGAAACCTGAAGGAGGCAGACCACCCCTCCCCCATAGGTTACTCTGTAAGCCTCAGGGTAACTCAGGGGAAACATTGAGAGTCCTGGCCTTGGGCTCAGTCTAGACACTCAGAGGCTACAGCTCAGGAAGTTAACAACCAAACCTCTACCTTCCAGCCTGAGAAGCTCAATACTTCTGAACCCCAGAAGCAGATATCCACTCTAAATATCCAGGACATAGGCAACCACAATGGGGAAGAAGGAAACTGGGAAGCCTAGGACCATCAAATCTTTTTATAGTGAGCAAGAACAACCAAATTCAGAAGGCAACACGGACTCTATACTCACACTGGAGACCACAGAAGGAAATGTGAATTGGTCTGAAGCCCAAAAAGCGTTCTTGGAGGATCTCAAGAGGGATTTTAAAAATGAAATTAGAGAGGTAGGAGATAAATTTAAATCTACAGTGACCAAATTGGAAAAAATCTCACTGAGGAAAACAAATCTTCAAAAAGTGAGTGAAATAACTAAGCAAAGTCATATCAAAGGCATAGAACATTAAAACTGGAAGAAAACAGAAAAAAAGATGAAGACATTCATATATTTTATAAGAAGTGTTTTCTCCATTGAAGACAATAAACTTGTCACATTTCTACTCCAAAATAACAGTTGATGGTATTCTTATCAATAAAATAGTAAACAATTTTATTGCAAACTCTTCACCATCAAAGACAGTATAGCCACCACCCTTGGACTCTAGTATGACAGTTCTGTATGTGTATATGGAAGTAGAAAAAGCACTGTAGAAAATAATGATAAAAATTCAGTTAAAATCAACCAAGGATATACAGAGGAGGTCTATGCTTGAGATGATACAATATTGACATCATTTAAAGATTGATTCTCCAAGTATCTGATGGAGGGGAAGATACCAAAGACAAGGTGGAAAAAAATAAACTTGGATCATATTATTGTCAAAAGAAGGTGAAGAGAAAACATCAATAACTACCCATTAATGTGCTAACTTCCATATCTATATAACATTTTATGAGAACAATCTACATATGTATCAAGGACATCCTGGATAACAACATTAGAAAGGAACAGACAGGCTTTCACAAGAGATATACCACAGTACACTGAATCCTTGCCATCATAAAACCGATGTAGAAAATACAAGATCCTACCGTGATCATTGTTTGTTGACTATAAAAAAGATTCACTTAATATAGAGAAAAATGTCACCTTAAAAGGCTCTCCTACCATAGGTGTCTCTCTTGTATCCATAAAATATCACACAATTCTTTGACAGAACAATAGAGATAACCTTGTTTGGTGGTGCTCTGACTGTTAATATAAAGCAGGGTATAAAATAAGGTAACATATGCTCAAAAAAGTAGTTCTACCACATTTTATGCAAAACCCATGTTATAGAAATATTCCTTATGCAATATATGGTGAGCTTCACTATTAGATGTTTCTACTTTGTGAATGACATTTTGATAATGCCATTTCACCCTGAAATGATGTTGCACATCTATATGGGATACCTCAAAGATTTTGTACAACAAAGAAAATAAAAATAGTGAATAAAAAAATCCTGTTGTCCTGGTGATAATATGCAGATAAATGGGTAATCTCTAACACTCATCCATCAGCATTTACATCTTAGACAGATACTGCAAATGGCCATAAGTTTGGTCCTGAATTCAACAGGAGGAAAACAGGTTGGACTGCCTTTAAGAAATTACAATTGGGGTGACTAGGTGGTGCAGTGGATAGAGCACCAGCCCTAGAGTCAGGAGGACCCGAGTTCAAATTCAGCCTCAGACTCTTGACACTTACTAGCTGTGTGACCTTGGGCAAATCACTTAACCCCAATTGCCCTGCCTTCCCCCCTCCAAAAAGAAAAAAACAAAGAAATTACAGTTATTATAACCACCCAAAGGTTCTTATAACAAAGGCCCAACTTTTAAATATTCTTATGTGGCTCTCCATGAGTCATGGTACATTACACGTTTCAAAGGACTGGAAATGAGAATCACATAAAGTGTAGTGGAGAAGCCGATGATATGGCTATAGGACATAGCAAAGATTTTATGGAGAATTTATCTAAAGAATATCTAAAAGGACATGCATGGGGACAGCTAGATGGTGCAGTGAATAGTGCACCAGCTCTAAAAGCAAGAGGACCTGAGTTCAAACCTGGCCTTAGACACTTGACACTTAACTAGCTGTGTGACCTTGGGTAAGTCACTTAACCCCAATTGCCTTCCCTCCTCCAATTTTTTTTAAGGGCATGCATATAGGCTGGTTACACGATGAAAGTGAGGGATGACTAATAGAAAGACCATTTGTACCATTGGTGTTTTCATAAAGTTAAGAGAAATAGATGACATTTCCTCTCATGTGGGGTAGACCTAGGAGCTAGATGAGAGGACCTAGACAAAAGTCCTGAAGGATAGGAATGATTGGGTTGTGATTTGTATCATTGGAGGGGATGTTAATACACATGAAATAATTTGCCCATTTGAGTATTATACCATTGCCTTGTAAAGTGCTCTTTAGATAGTATCCCTTTAATAGAGGTTTGTTGAATTGAACTTTTGGTGTAATTTTGTCATAAAGATAACTGATCATGGGGTGGAGCCAAGATGGCAGAGTAAGAACAGGATCTTGCTTGAGCTCTCCACCAAACCCCTCCAAATAACTGTTAAAAATTACTCTATATAAATTCTAGAGCAGCAGAACCCACAAAATGACAGAGTAAAGCAAATCTTCAGCCTAGGACAACCTGGAAAGTCAGCAAGAAGAGGATATGGCACCAAACTGAAAATGAAATCCAGCATGGGCTCCTCCAGCATAGGGCCAGAGCAGGCCTCAGGGAACTGAATCAATGGCAACTGTGGTGGTCTCCAAGTTTATCAGTCCACAAATGTCAGAGCATAGAAGGTTAGTGTGAAAACTCTGTCAGACCTGGGTGAAAGAGGAGCACTGTCTGGCTGGGATCTGGCCTGAGCCCTGGGGCAGCATAAGTGATTGAGGTGGCAAGAACAACAGCAGCAGTGACTACATCTGGAGTTCTGGGCCCACAGATGGTGTGGGATTGTGTGACTGATACAAAACCCCTGAAGTCTGGGACAGTATACCCCCCTCCCTCATTCCCAGTGGAAGCAGGGTCATACCTTGACAAAGAGGTAGAAAGTCAAGTATGGCAGAGAAGATGAGCAAAGAGTGTAAAAAAAAAAATCTCAGACTATAGACTCTTACTTTTTTGACAAAGAAGATCAAAACATGGAACCAGAAGAAGACAACAAAGTCAAAGCTCCTGCATCCAAAGCTTCCAAGAAAAACATGAATTGGTTGTAGGATATGGAAGAGCTCCAAAAGGACTTTGAAAATCAAGTAGGGGAAAATTGGTAAGAGAAATGAGAATGATGCAAGAAAATCATGAAAAATGAGTCAACAGCTTGCTAAAGGAGACTCAAAAAAATACTGAAAAAAATAACATCTTAAAAAACAGACTAATCCAAATGGCAAAAAGGTCCAAAAAGCCAATGAGAAGAATGCCTTAAAAAGCAGAATTGGTGAGATAAAAAGGAGGTCCAAAATCTCATTGAAGAAAATAATGCTTTCAAAATTATAATGGAGCAAATGGAAACTAATGACTTTATGAGAAATTAAGAAATTATAAAACAGAACCTATAGAAGATAATGTGAAATATCTCATTAAAAAACAACAACAACAACAACAAC
>JAQQSU010003208.1:0-14434 GCA_028627135.1 Pseudochirops cupreus | reverse complement strand
AGAGAATAGACTGGGGAAGGGGGGAAACACTGGGATGGCTTTTTTGGGGTGGTGGGTGGAGGAAATACGGGGAGAAAATATGTAACTCAAAAAAAAATTTAATAAAATAAATTTATTGTTAAAAAAAAAAAAGAAAAAAAGAGATAGAATGGAAAATGAGGAAGGAAGTAATTTTTAAAATCCAAATGTGAACAAGAGGGGAAAAATAAGGATTCCCTTTTCATCTCCTGTTCACTTTTCCCATTGCACTTTCTGATGTTTCCTTCCTTCCCTTCTCCCTTCTTTCCTTCCTTCCTTCCTTTTTCCTTTTTTTCCTTTCTTCCTTCCTTCCTTCTTTCCTTCCTTCCTTCCTTCCTTCCTCTTTCTTCCTCCTCATTATCTATTTGCACTAGAAACTAAGAAACAGGATCAAGCAGTTCCAGAAAGCTACATAGGACAATATGATAGAATTATCATTTAGAACTTGTACAGCACAAAGGATGTGTTCTGGCTATACTATCAAATGCAATCTCTTAACTGCTTTTATTAACAAAGAATTTCCAACTCACATCCCAAATAGTTCTCTCTGAAAGTTTTATTTTTGCAAAAATGGCCCTGAGTTAGAAGCTTTTTTCCTCCCAGGGTCATGGGCAATTTTTCTTGTCCAGGGTCAGGGGGCTCTCAACATATCCACCACTTAGTTGCAATTCTGTTGGCAACAGTGAGAGCAGCCAACACAGTTTGTTGGTGGCAAGAGGGAGGGGGAAGAGTATTTCAGATACTGGACTCATGCTTATTTTCTCAATCCAGGGGAGAGAATGTGAGAGAAGGCTGTATGATGAAATGTGCCCTCTTCTGAAGTCTAGTTATACAAGAGCTTGTGAAAAAAACATGCAAAATTTGGAAGGCAGCCATGAGCACACACAGCTTTTTAATAAATCATCAGCCATCTCTGAAGAGAAAAACATTGTCTCTTCATTCAGTACATACATATATCACAAGTGAAGTATGACTTCTTAACTAAGATGTGCACTTTTCATTTCATAGATCTCATGAAAGGAAATTTGGACCATGTTTGAAATTATCATTCAATTTTACTACATTAGATAGCTTTTAAATGAAAGGGGAGGAGGATTATAGGTATAAAAAAAGCAGATTTCACAGGGAGCTAGAAAATGGAACCATGATGGCTACTTATATTTTAATCAATAGTGACCTTGTAAAACAGATGTGACCAAGCAATTACAAAATCTATTGACAGAAAACTCTTTTCACTCTGTCACTATTTGTGTTTGTTGGTTTCTGCTCTTTTGAATAATCTGCTTTCTATATGCTGCAATCTGGCTCAGGCAGTGCATTCTTTAGGGATACTTCAAATCTCGCTATACCCATTAACTTAACCAGTGGAATTTTCCCAAGTAGATTTATTTTCTTTATTATGAGTACTTCTTACCTGAGACTTTTGAGAAGAGTGCTCATAGCTTTGAAAGAAAATAATATAGTTTGATATGACATAAGGACTCATAAATTTATTTCTGTTTCTTGAGTTATTGAATTTGTCTTAATTTTGAAAAAAAACTTTTCTTAGTCGTCACTAAAGGTATGTTGTTTTTTCAACTTTTTCTTGACCCAAAAGTTAATGTGAGAAGGAAAATAAACTAGATAACATTTAAGAATTACAAAGTTCCTATAATGATTCTCAACTTTTTTCTGAAATATAGACCTACTCTTTTCTTAACATTTTGTGATGTTGTAAAGGTATAAGTCTATGGAAAATTGAAATTGAAGATCTCTCATAGGTCAATAGACATTGATTGTGAGCAGACTACAACAAATTATAAATAAGGAATAGCATAGAAGAAGTAATATACAAAAGTAGTCATCAAAGAAGTGAATGTCAGGGGAAAAATGGGTCAGTTACATAGGAAAGGAAAGGATGGTCAAGGGACATATTGACATGATCCTTTGGTACTCATGCAGTGAAAAAAGAATGAAATGAAACTTTTATTAAAATGTTGGGGGAATATAAAGAGTCTCACACCACAAGATATATTATATTTTGTATGACTGTGTTGCTGGATGGCATATTCAAAGTCATGAGATCTCAGATTCATTGGAGCTTTGGAATCAAAGATCTTAACAATTTACCTAAATCTCCAAAGTAAGGGAAATTGCAGTCCTTCAACCACAGAGTGGGATTTGACTGATCTGGGTGTGTAGTCAGGTTTTCCTCCTTTCTCTACTGCCATATGTATATGCCACCAAAAGCTGAATTATTGGTCTAAGAAAGAAACTGCTTTCCTAAATATTCCTAAACCTTTATAGTGTCATAAATGTTTAAAAGTCAATTGACAGATTTCCTTTTTAAAAACCTAATTGCCCAGATAAAACTTTATCTGCCAAAAAAAAAAAATCTATTACCTGTCAAATGTTCAAACCTGCTGTATTTTCAAGGGAATTAGAGACATGCCCTGATTTTTGTTAGTGATAACCAATTAATAATGAATCATTCAATTTAGTCTCTCCTAAAATCTTTGTCAATACTATGATTTTTAGTATAATTAAGTTATTTCCCCTTAAATTCTTTTAAAATTTGTCTTAATTTTATTTCTTAAGGCTGACATATTTAAATGACTTAGCGATATTTGCTGGTTTTGTACTTCACCTTCCTTTTCATGATTAGAGCTATTTCAGTAAATTCAAAAAGAGAAAAAAACATGCTTCTGCTAAATAAGAAATAGTTCACTTAAGTCCAGACCACTTTGGTCAGATTTTCTTCAGGTTCCTAAAATATTGCTGAGTGATCTTTTACATTCATTCAGCATTTGTACAAAATCCATTCAGTGTCATGCTGTTCCCTGACACAGTCAAATTGGTCTTCTAGTTGTTCCCCAAACAAATGGTAATGGTAGTTCTTGCTGCCATTCACTCAAACCATTCCTCATGCCTATAATGCACTGCCTCTTCATTTTTCATTTTCTGTCTATATCTCAAATTCAGCATAATCAAATCATAGTTCAGCTTTCTTCAGTATTAAACTCCTACTTCTATAGAGGCCACAAGACTCATTCTAGTACATTAGCATGCCAACTTTGGAGTCATCCCTAAATTCTTCACTTTCCCTCATGAAATCTATTGAATCAATTGTCAAATCCTATCAATTTTACTTTCCTGTTACCTTGTATCTATTACCTTTCCTCTTTTCACGTGGTCACCTTCTTAGTTCATTTCATCATTATTTCTAGCTTGAACTATTCTGATAGCTTTCTAATTAGTTTCTTTACCCTCCCTTTTGGTATCTCCAACACTGTAACAGTACCTTTCATATAATAAGTACTTAATTAATACTTATTGATGAATCAATAGATTTTAGAGTATATGCTCAGAGGAGATAATCTTTGGATGAAAGAGTATGATTGTTTGATGACTTATTTTTTTAAACATGACTCTAACTTGTTGGAGTTTTTTTTTTTGAATTATTGAATCTATACGTGGCTCCAACAGTAAATGAGTGTCTGTATTCATTTATTTCTTTTTAGCATTTTATGTTTCTGTTTTTTAAAATCATCTTTTCTAGGTTGATGGGCTATCCCTCTTCTCATCCCCAAAACAATTTCATTTAATCATAATCATTTATGGTTTCAATGCAAATGATCCAAGATTGATACCTCTGGCCCTGTCCATTGTTCTGAGCTTTGCCTCCATATTTCCAGCTTCTCTTAAGTCATCTCTGCCTAGGTGCCCCACTGCCACCTAAAAATCATTTTTTTCTAAGCCAAGTTTATTATATTTTACCGTAATTCTCCCCCTCTTTATATATCTGTAGCATCACCTTCACCTAAGCTCCCATGTTCGTACACTGGTGGTTATCTTCAGTCTCTCCCTTTCCCTTAATTTTCATACCAAATTAGTTGCCTAGTTCTGTTGTTTTCAGCTCTGCAACATCTTTTAAATCCACTCCAATCTCTCTATTGCTAGATTCACCATCCTATTCCTCTTACTAACACTGAACTTGACAAATATAGCAGATTTCTAATGGGTCTTCCTACCTATAATCCTTGTCATCAAAATTCTATCCTTCATAATGTTAAAAAGAATAACATTCCTCTGCATAGGACTGGTCACATCATTTCTTTGCTCAAAACTATTCATTGGTCACAAATTTCAATAACATAGAATTAAAACTCTTTTGTCCAGCCTTCAAGGTCCTCCACAATTTGATACAGTCTTACCTTTTGAGACTTATTTCATAACAGTCTCCTCCATATAGCTATGCTTTAACCAAACTGATTGTTATGGGAATCTGAAGATCTTCCCTGCCCCTAGGCCCTTTGCTAAAGTGTCTACGTGATTCTGAGAACCTTCCCTGATTTGAAAGTATATTCTGCCCCCTAATAGGCTGAATGTGGTCACATGGAACCTGTGGTGGGAGGCTTGTTTTTTGGGAATGCCTACACCTTGTAGCTTTGTGATTGGGCAGTGGGTCAAGAGGGCTGTGACCTTCTCCCAGCCAGGAGAAGGCTATATATATGCCCTGATGTGAGGTTTTGCTTTGGGACTCACTTTGGAAAGAGTTGTGTGATTTGGCCAGATGAGACTCTGGGAAGCTGTTGAGCCCCACCCTGGCTTTGAAAAACCCAGATGTTGGTGCTTCCCTCTCTGGTAACTGAATAGGTATGTATTTAATGGTCAGACGCTGGAAGCCCGTCTGCTTATCTGTTTCTTTTTTTGCTTGTAATTTGTGTTTGTAACTTGTGTTTGTATTCTCTAAAGTTCAGGGTACTGACTTTTCCCCCTCAACTAGGGAAATGATGTGTTTGATTGATTAAAGTGAGATTGTTAACCCATTTTGAGTGGCTTTCCTTTAGAAAAGCAGATCTAAGAACCTGTGCTAGCAGCTGCCCTAGGTATGCTAGGGTGCTTGCTGATACACTGATCTATATCTGTTCTCTGAAAATGTTGTTTGTCTTGCTCCTTGTCTTTTTTGGTACCTCCTATGCCTAGAATGATCTCCCTTTCTTTATTATATTCCTGTCCATCCTTTAAAACCCAACTCAAATACTGTCAAAAACTCAAAGTTTTATTGATTTTTCCTTGATTAATAATGACTTTCTGCCTTAGACCAGCAATGGGGAACCTGTGGCCTCATGGACACAAGTGGCACTCTAGATCCTTAAGTGTAGCTCTTTGACTGAATCCAAACTTCACGGAACAAATCCCTTTAATTAAAAGATTTGTTCTATAAAACTTAGACTCAGTCAAAAGGCTGTACTCAGGGACCTAAAAGGTAACATGTGGCATCAAGGCCACTGGGTTCCCTACCCTGATACTAGACTATGAGCTGTATGAGTAAGAAAATAATTTCTTATCTGAACTTTCATCTTCCCTAGTATAGTACTCTGCACACAGAAGCAACTTAATGTATTATTGTTGCATTTTAAATATGTCCAGAGAAGGGTGACATTAATGTGGGTTTGAGTAGTTTGTGTTTCAAAGAGAAGTGGTGCTTCAGTTGAGTCTTGAAGAATGCTTAGACTTTGAAGAGGAAAAGAAAAGGGGCAGGACACTTCAGGTGATTAAAAATACTTAATCACAGTATGTCTGTGTGTGTGTTTGTACGTGTGTGTGTGTGTGTGTGTGTGTGTATGTAGAGGGAAGAATATGAGTATTATGTACAAAATATGATAAAAAGATAATCTTAATTGGAAGAGGTAATTTATGTTAAAAAAATAATGGGAGGAAAAGTTGAAAAGGTAGGGTTGAGCACAATTGCAGAAGGCCTATGAACAGGATGATTTGTTTTCTTACAAAAGCTTTACAGACTCTTCACAGACAGAACATTCATATGTCTTGTCATTAAAAGTCATAAGTAAATATTCTCTAAGGGAATAGGGCAAAATTCAACAGCCGCCTGACCAGATGGAAAATTTGGAGATGTTTCCGAAGCTGTAAGTTGCATGGGAAAATCACTCTAGAAGGACAGGTGCCATTGCTGGAAGAGATACTTTCTGGCAGCCTGGCATCTGGCTATTGTGATGGCCCTTGGGTATGAAGATGTGTGGTAGTCATAATATGATAAATAATGTAAGAAATGGCCCCAGTTCTAACCCTGGCAGTCTCATCCCTCCTTCTATGTTCATTTTAGCAGTAAAATTAACTATAATAATTATGTGTCCATTATATTTAGATACAAACTTAATATGTATCATTTGGGATCATTTATGACCATGTCTCTGCCCTAATGTTGATGTCAACTTGTAAAACATAATGATGGCAGTCCAGTTTCTGAGTAACAGTCATTAACTTGGGTGTTTGTAGAAATATTCAAACTGAGCTTGCATCAAGTTCATTTTGACACTCCTATCTGGTGGGGTAAGTAGAATGAAAACAATTTAAACACAGAACAGAAAAGACTTATAAGTGTGGGGTTAGAGTATATGGTAATTCCTTTTCATGTAATTCTTGATATAGTAAGTTGTTTACTCATGTTTGATGAAATGATAGTGGTACTAACAAACTGATTATAACCCCAAAGGGCTTGAAAAAAACAAAATTTGGAACAAAATTTAAAACAAATATTGATTATTCTTTAATGAAAAATAACTGATAATAGACCTGTTGACTGAGAATAAAAAGGTTATCTCATAGGAACGTCTTCTCTCCTTAAACTCCTGTACTCACCCACCCTCTTTTCCTCCACTCTAGTTTCAGAGCTTTCCCTCAACCATATCAAAATTAACACATGAATCTGAACCATAAAGCACATTCCCCCATTTTTTCCACTTCTTTCTTGTACTTACTACCCCAATTATTCTCATCACTTTTCTTATAGTATCTCTTTCATTCTCTCATTCTCTCATATTCTCTCATATTGTCTCTCTCTCTCTCTCTCTCTCTCTCTGTCTCCCTCACACACACACATACACATACACATACACACACACACACACACACACACACACACACGTGAAGATGTCTGTGTCATATCAATATATTAAGTTCTTCACACAACTGACTCCCTTCTTATTGGAAAGGCAAGATATACATATATAAAAAGTGTTATGAGCATATATATATGTATGTGTGTATATATGTATAGATGTATATGTGTGTGTTTGTATATGTGGGTAGAGTGTACAGGGTGAGTTGAATATGAAGGGATGATATCTAAAAAAAAATTAAGAGGTGAGAGAGGAATGTATTGGGAGAAGGAGAAAGGGAGAGATAGAATAGGGTAAATTATCTAACATAAAATAGGCAAGAGAAAGCAGTTACAATGGAGGGTAAGGGCAGGGAGATGAAAGGGAATGAATCAACCTTACTCTCATTGGATTTAGCTTAAGGAGGGAATATCATACACACTCAGTTGGGCATCTTACAGGATGGAAAGGGGAAAGGAAGGGGGAAGGGGATGAGAGGGGGGAATGATAGAAGGGAGGGCAGATTGGGGGAGAAGGTAGTCAGAAGCAAACACTTTTGAAAAGGGACAGGGTCAAAGGAGAAAATAGAATAAATGGGGGGGGTGATAGGATGGAGGGAAATATAGTTAGTCTTTCACAACATGACTACTATGGAAATGTTTTGCATAACAATACATGTATAACCTATATTGTATTGCTTGTCTTCTCAATGGGGGCGGGGTGAGGAGGGAAAAAGGGAGAGAATCTGTAACTCAAAGTTTTAAAAACAAATGTTAAAAAAATATTTTTAGATGCAACTGGGAAATAAGATATACAGGCCCTGGGATATAGAAATCCAGCTTGCTCTACAAGAAAGTAAGGGCAAGGGGGGAAAGGGGTACAGGGGGGATAGAAGGAAGGGCAGACTAGGGGAAGGGGTAATCAGTATGTTTGCTATCTTGGGGTGGGAGGTAGGGGAAAAATGGGGAGAAAATTTGGAACTCAAATCTTGTGGAAATGAATGTTGAAAACCAAAAATGAAAAAAAAAATTAAATTCTGGTGGGGAAGGAAGGCAAGGGTTATAAGCAATACTAATTGTGAACTACAAAAAAAATATGGTAAGTCCTATGGGCTAGGTTAGTCAGCAGTACTTCATAGAAGAAATAGGATTTAAGCTGACTCTTGAAGGGGGTGAATAGGATATGACTAGAGGATATTCTGGAAAGCAGAAATTATATGAGCAAAGGCATGGATTTAGAAGGTGTTAAAATGCAGTGGGGATATCAGGAAGACTGGAATGGCTGATTTATTCCTTTATATTAAGGAAATTTTTTGCAATTTCATTCTAGCCCTTTTGCAACTTCATTATTCCATCTCATCCCTGTTTCCATACTTTGATGGATTTGTTATCTCATTCATATTGCTCCTCCCTCCAACAATGAGATTACAAGCCATCCATTTGGGTCCATCCTGCGCAGTTCTTATTCATGCCCCCTCCCCTTAATTTGTCATTAGGATTCTACCTAATGGCAACACTGGCGGCCTGTCTCTGCATCTCCTGATTTTGCATGGATACCTCTGGAACTCATGATTTATCTATAAGTTATCCTTTGCTTTTGCTACAGGCTCCTCTTTTATTTTTCTGGTCCTACATCTTTCAGATATGATTTCTTTATATCACTGAAATCATAGGACTTAAAATGAACTTGAAATATCATATACTTTTGAATCTGGCTCTGATTAAAATTGTATTCAAATCATTCTGAGAATGAAACCAAATTATACTTATTTTAAAAATATCCAAGTAAATATATTTCTGCTGCCAATCCCTTATAGTTCAGTAAAAGTCGTGTCTCGTCCATTATGATTTCCCTGGCCACACCAAGCTCGCAGTGAGCTCTCGTTCTGAGCAGGAACTTGCAGCCTTCATTTTCAAGACTATCTTTTGGTAGTATGTTATTTTATTTACTCATATTTTTATGTATATGTCTTGCCTCCTCAACCATACTATAAGTTCTGTGGGGCAAATGATGGCATCTTTATACTCTGTTGTATACCCCAAGGAATAATCTTATACATCATAAGGCACCTAATAAATATTCATTGATTAATATTGTAACACAGTTTAAAATCCCTAGGCCCTTATCATCAGGAAGTTCTTAATGCCCACCCTAAACCTCCCTGATGCATTTTAAGGTGATACATTCTTGTTTATCTCTTAATGAACTAAAACAGAGAATCACCTTTACTCGCTTAATATCCATTAATATACAACAGTTGACTTACATTGAGCTTTCTTAGTTGCCTTTCCATTTCAATGTCTTCTTGTATACTTTTTTTATAACCACCCATGTCTCTCTTCTTTTTGTTTTTTATTCTGATCTCATAATGCAAATTAAGCCTATATAAGCCTATATTTTAAATCTTTCATTGATAAAGGGATTTCTTTCCTTCTTTTTCATTTCATTGACTGGGCTCCAAAGCATGCTGAAAACACTAATATTTTTTGAAAGAACTAAGATATCTTTTAAAAAATAATGAATGAATTTCAATGAGACTGCACAAAAAAAGTTAAATAAGAGGAAAAAACAACTAGTTAAATCATTCTCGGGCTTCTTCTATAAGATAAGTAAGTATATATCCCTGGAAAACTCAGACAGGGGTGTGAAGAAATTATATTTGATGTGCAGGTGGATAACAGTCAAGCATTCTACATCTACTCTCACCTTGGTCTCCATAGTCATCATAGAAACAAAGATTACTTTAAAAAATAAATTAACAGACGGTCTCCTTTTGAAAAGATAATGCAAATTTGGGGAGAAATGAACACTTTTATTGCAGAGTAGTTGGAATCAATAATATTGGTTACTCTATAGGATTTTCAGTTAACATTAATAAAAAAGTAAGTGGTCTTAATCATTCATCAAATATCTATATTGTCTTATTGAAAGCCTCTCAGTGTTAGAGAAAGGGAAAGGAGGGGGACCACAGGGGAGAAGCAGACGAGGTATCATTTGAAGAGAAGAAATGCTTCTTTGGGATTCCAGAAATCAGTCATTGGTATAATCAGGAAAAGGACCCAGTCTCTTGCTTTGATGTCATTTATTTCAGTTGAGCCTGTGTGGATTTTACATATCTTCTAGTATCAGTAGTGTATTTGAGAAAGAATAAAATGGTCCAATTTTAATTAATCTTTTAGTGGAGATTATGTTTTATAGTTAGATTAACATATTAAGACAGCATAGTTAGTCTTTAAGTATTAAAAGAAAACTGCTTTTACATTACACTTCTTTTTGTAACATATCTGAAAATGCCATATATTTTAATGTGAAACCAGTCTATGAAATGGTGCCTTAAAGTGAGTCTTTCAAATGTGTGTGCGCAATTAAACTTCAATGCATTTTCTTGCAAACGCTGATATTCGCCTACAAACATCAGATTTGGAATAGACACGTTCTGTTCTTTATCGTTTTCCTTTATAGAAAAACAGAGAGTACAGTTATAATAGATGTTCTTGAGTTCCAGTAAAACACTGCATCTCTTAGATATGCATGAGGATCCTTGCATTTGATTTTTTAATATCAATTAATAGGGTATTTGAGATTGGCTCATATGTACAATCTTTATTGAGCTGTAAGCTATGTGTGTTTTTGAAAGTTCTCATAGCATTTGGTTTTGTATTTTAAGTGGATTACTTAAAAATTAAGAGAAGGGAGAATTAAAAGATTATAGTGTAGCATGGCAACGACGGAGTTTCTGTAGTAACTAAAACCGAAGTATAAGCAAAGAAACAAGAAATTAAAACTTACTTTGAAATCTTACCCTGTAGGCTCTTGGACATGGGAGACAATAGAATAAAATAGAGGTGAGCCCCAGAAAGTTGAAATAAGAATAAAAAAGCTGAAATTTACTGATCAAATAATGGCTTTGCATCTTGCCATGTGATCAATATAAGTGAAAAAATAGTATTGAATTTTTATGCATTTCCAATGATTTTGCAATTAGATTTTTTAAAAGATGAGTTTTTATTTTTGTCTTTTGTTTTTCTATCAGTTTTACTCCACTCCTTGAGCTCTTCATTGTGACTAAGAAAAACAATTAACCAACACTGTGTCTACATCTGATATTGTATAAAACATTCTGCTTTCCAAAGAGTTTTCCCCATGAAGCTATTGGTCTGTTAGCTGTTGCCATTTAATCAGAAGGTTTTAAAGTACAGCTCTCAGGGTCTCATTTTTACCAGCTGATAATATTCTGTTCATGGATGCTGATGCTAAACTTGGCAATAATTTTCTACTGGTGTGTTATGTTGCTAGCCCATTTAGAAAAAAAGAAAAGTTGGGGTGGCTAGGTGGCACAGTGAAGAGAGTACCGGCCCTGGAGTCAGGAGGACCTGAGTTCAAATCTGGCCTCAGACACTTAACACAAAACTAGCCTTGTGACCTTGGGCAAGTCACTTAACCCCAACTGCTCTACCTTCCCTCCAAAAAGCAAAAAACAAAACAAAAATTAAAAAAAGAAAGGTGCCCAAGATTTGGAGTAGTTATATACCTGTGAGACATAGCTAGTCAGCTGATAAGTATTTCAAAAGACAATAAATAGTATAACTACTTAAAACTTATTGACAACTGAAGGAAATAACCAGATGTGAGATAAAAAATTAACATAAAAACTTCTGCACTTTACCCTTGTCTTTTCCTCTTCTTCCCCCATACCCTGCTATAGAAATATTTGGTTCTATACCCCTGAGATTGTCTTAGTCTTTCTTTTGTGGAGTGGAGCGGTTCTTCCTCCCCCCTCTACTTTTTTCTTCTCTCTGACTCCCACCTATTTCCTATCCTACACATTCTCTTTCTATTCTCTTTTCTTCCTCAAGTTCTTCCCTTGTATTTCTTTTCCTTCCACCAAAGATGCGATGTTCTTATTCTCCTCCCCAAATAGTAATAATATGGAACGGAAGATTATTTTAGTATTATGTTGTACATAATATTATTGATCTATAAGAAAAATAAAGTTGTTTTCTCTATAAAATAAAGTTGTTTTCTTTAGTTCTTACCTCCATTTTGTGTCAATAGCCCTTGGTAGGGAAAAAAAATCCCTACCATTTATTTAGCCCAATCTTAAAACTGAAATTCTGTGGTTGGAGGTCGTAGCTGTATCCTAGCTTCGTTTTGACCAGAGTTCCTGGTTCCATCCTTGAATTTTTCTGCTTATACTCATGAGTAAAATTTGGAGGCTGGACCAGATAATAACTAAGATGCCTTTTAGTTTTAAGTTCTGTTGGGAACATGTCGCTTTAAAAAAAAGAGAGAAGCATGCTTTTAAAACTCAGTTAAATCACTTCATAGGTGACAAATGATTTGTTTTGGTTAAATATTCATGATATTTTCGCCAATTTAAATCTGTACATTAGGTTACTTGTTGCTGTTTTGAGGAGTTAAGGGTAAGGTGCTGTTGTCGTTCTCAGTTGTATAGTATCATTAATATGACCATATCATTAACTCCCGATTAGAAACAGAATTTTTGAGAACCAACACCTGTTTTTAATTTTGACCAATTTATCCCTGGAAGTGTTCCAGTTCACTTTCATGTTCTCATTTTCATAATCACCTTCTAATGAAAAGTTTCATCTGGTGAAAATAATTTCTGAAGATCCTTCTGCTGTCATGCATCTATCTTGTGTAAAATATTAAGAAAGTTATTCTGATTGTAATGAAATGTGATGTCTGAAAAATAAAACGTTTAGGATTGCTTAATTAAAGGAAAAAAATTTTAATTAGTTAAAAACTAAGTTTAGCAACACATTAGCTTTCTTCTCAGAGGACTATGCAGAGGAAAGAATTTGATGTGTGTTTACATGTCCCTACTAAAAGTTTCTGGCTAATTTTATTTCAGTGTAAAATAGGGGAAAATATCAGATCATGAATTAAAAGAATCTTGACAATACTAACAAGGGGGGGAATATAATCATCTGACTTTTAAAAGTTTTGTAATTTCACAAATCTTGGAATTTATTTTAATAACTTTATAGCACATTTATCTAAAAGTAGCAAAACAATCTACAAATCATTAGTCCGAAGCTCCTTTTTGACATGAAGATCATCAATATATACATTGGCTTGTCCCTCGTAATTAGTTTCTGGCTCATCTGCCTTTTTTCCAGTTGAGCCTACTGAATATTAGGATTAGGCATCCTTTCATTGGGAGACCATCAAATCAAACACTTAGACTATCAGTATATCAATGTAGGTACATTTTATTAACACATTAAAAAACAAATAACCTTTGACTTCCCCAAACATACTCCTATGCAAACTTTCAGAACATTGTAATATCTTAGTAATATCAGTATCTTAGGAGAGGCCTACAACAAAGGTAACAATGAAAGTCTGTACATTCTAGTAGTTTAACAGTGTGACCCTATTCATTGCTTCCTATCCCACTGCTCCATCATTAGTTTCCTCTTATCAATGATAACAGGATTAAAGAAGATAATATTTATAAAACACTTAGCACTGTTCCTGGCACACAGCAGGTGCTTAATAAATGCTTATTCCCTTTCCTTTTCCTTTTCAGGTGCCTTATGTGAAAGGTTTACTCTGCATAGGTGCTCAAAAACTTCTCTCCTAGCACTAGCACCACTTTTATGGCCACCTTTCCACTTCTGATCACCCCCCACACATACACACTCAGCAGGTGGAGTAATATACATTGATCTAAAGTCTCTGAGCCTCTAGAAGGCCCTGAAAACACCACTGGGGAGGAAAGAGAAGGTGGCTGCTCACAGCCCAAACATCTGTGACTCAATGGATGGGGGTTCAATCTACTGCAATCATAAAGAGTCAAATCTCCCCTAAAAATGCAAGAATTTTTACAGCTTGACTTTTGCTTTTTCTTCCTGCGGTTAAAAAAAAAAAACCTGAGGCAAAGAAAAATGAACCTGATGCTGACTGGAGAAGCCATAGTTTAGATGCATCTTCTCTGAGTTCATTGTTCAAAATGTTCAACATTTCACAAATAAATTTTATAGACCATGTTCTGAGATACATTCGGTGTATAAATCTCATTGTTCTTTTTAATAAAAATATTTTAAACATAATAAAATAGAAAATTGGGTCCAGCCTAATGTTTCAGAAAATTATCAGTACCATGAATTATTTTAATCATGTGTTTTGAATTATGATTTTATATGTCATACTTCATACTCCAGACTTAATCAGAAGAAAATTTACTTACTCCCTTACAAAATGGATTTAGTACAAAGTGTATTCACTGTATATGGTGTGTGTGTATATGTGTGTGTGTATGTGTGTGTGTGTGTGTGTGTATGTGTGTGTGTGTATATATGTGTGTGTGTATATGTGTGTGTGTATATATGTGTGTGTGTGTATGTGTGTGTGTATGTGTGTGTGTGTATATACATATATACATATATATATATATATACATATATACATATATATATATATATATATATATATATATATATATACACACGTTTTTTAATTAGATAAGATTCCTTTGTCTGGCCGGTGATTAGAGCTAGCACACTTCA
>JAQQSU010003207.1:0-14434 GCA_028627135.1 Pseudochirops cupreus | reverse complement strand
TTATCTGGAACATTGGGTAACCCCATGTATGAGAATCTTGAGCAATGCAGTACCCCATGTGCTCTACGTGACCAGGGGCAGTGCAGTATGCTCTGACCTCTATGTGAACCAGTTTATGCCAGGGCCTCAAACACTCCTTGTGCCTCAAACATAACTGCCTATAGCCTGTATATTTTTCCTAACCCTCACAAAAATGCTCATAGTAGCTTTTTTGGTGGTAGAGAACTAGAAACTGAGGGGCCGTACCCTTCAATTTGGGAATGTTTGAAAAATTGTTGCATTAATTGGATGTTATACTATTTTACTGGAAGAAATAATGAAAGGGAGCAGTTCAGAGAAGTCTGGGGAGAATTCTATTAACTGATGAAAAGTGAAATTAGCAGAACTAGGAGATCATTTCGTATAATTACAAAAACATTGTAAAGAAAAACCACTTTGGAAGCCTGAATGATTCTAATCAATACATTCCACAACATTGATTCCAGAAGACCCATGATGAAATGTGATACTCTTTTTTCTGACTGAGAGGTGATAGACTGACTATGTCAAAGGAGACAGCCATTTATGGACAAAGAACATGTGGGATTTGTTTTTTGCTTGACTTCATGTTGTTAGAAGAATTTTTAAACTTCTAAATTCAAGAGGCAGAAAGAGGCAATTTTTGTCAATGGAAAAACAAAATAAAATGAAAGGAAGTTGATTTTATACTTTTTGCTTTACAGAGAATCTTTTCTTCCTTTCATGTCAAGTGCTGAGCTTTGGTGATGGTTACAGCTTTCCTTTTTCTGAAGTTTCTAATTAGCTGCCCTCTCCCTAATGCTATTGACCACTGACAATGAAACTTGGCAGCACTATACTCTGCTAATGCCCTCTGTCTGGAGGAGATAGAAGCATTATCTTTTACCCATGCTCCTTTTTCTGTTCCATACTCTTTCAGTCAGAAAAATGAGACTGTTACTACCTGAACTTCAGTGAGACCAATGACTTCTGACTTCCCTAGTTCTGTTGTGTACAACTCTGAAACTTTTTCTGTCCAATTAAGAAAAGATGTTTTGTCTGTTGATGACTGCTAGAAATTTCTCCCCTTCCATAATCAATACCCAGTCTTTCCTGAAAGGATGTCAAATTCCTCCCCAAGCCATTTTACTGCACTTTAAAGACTGTAAAAAAATTGGCCCCAAATGGCTTTCTTAAAAACGTGGTCTTGATTTTCCCCTTAAAATGTTTCAAAATATATTTAAACAAAGATAAATATGATATATTGGAGCTGCTGTGAATATTAGCATATTGACAACCTGTTGGTAGAGCTGTGAATTGTCCAAGTCATCTAGAAATCAATTTGGATCTATTGCTCTCCAATTAGTATATCATGTGTCCTTTGAACCAGCAATACCATTATTTGGCCAGTAACGCTTCCCCCCAGTAAAAAAGAAAGTATGCGATATTGAAAGTCATATACAAATACTGACTTTTATGGGGGTTGCAAAGTACTGGAAACTAGGCAGCTGCTCATCACTTAGAGGACAGCTGAAGAAATTATGGTGTGTGAATGTAATCAAATTCTACTGTTTTGAGATCTGATGAAAGGGAGATCTTTACACCTAGGAAGACTTTATGAATGCATGCTAGGTAAAGTGAGCTGAACCAATTTGTACAGTCACCAAAAAAAAAAAAAAAACCAGTGGAAAGACAAACACTATTCACGGTTCAAGTACTCTGATATTATAAGGACCCAATATGATTCTGGAGGAATCACAATGAAACATGCTGCCCTCCTTCTGTCAGAGAAGGGATGGATTCAAGATGTAAAATGTGACACACATTCGTGGGTATTGCCAAGGTTGGGATTTGTTGTGCTTGACCCTGTATATGTGTTTCAAGACTTTTCTTTTCTCCCAGTGTGTACTGAAGATTAGAGAGAAAACGCTTCCTGTTAAGAAAAAAAAAATTGGCCAATCTTATAAAGAAATGCCATGCCTTTGAATAGAACGTAATAGTTTGTAAGTACAGCTATAAAGTGGTTTCTTTATTACGGTAAACTCACATGTGTATGTTTGGGTTTGGGGGGTTTAGATCTACAACATTTTACCAGCATTCAGAGTGTACCTTCCTGGGAAGCACAGAAGTTTGAGTAGAAATGTGGAGGAAATGAAATGTTTCATCTTGGAAAGAGTGAAGGAACATGAAAAGATCCTTGACCCTAACAACGCTCAGGACTTCATTGATTGCTGCCTGTCTAAAATGTAGCAGGTAGGATGCATGAGGGAAGTACCTTGTTCTTTGAGTAAGGCTGATACTCCAAAGATTCTTACAGGCCAATCTCTTCAAAGCACATCTCATGAAATTCATGTTCCCTACGGATGCCATTTACTTTCTAGTGAATGGGCTTTGATCTGATCCCGTTACTTATCCAAGCACTGTATGGAAAATGATATGGGAAGTGATCTGCTTTGTTGGGTGCTGAGCTGCTGATCTGAGGTTTCCTGTTTGGAGGAGAATATTGTATTGGAGAATGGTAATATGAATCAATTAATAATCATTTGCTAAGTACCTACTTTATACCAGGTACTTTATTCAGTTCTGAAGACATAAAAGAGGCAAAAGAGAGTCCCTGCCCTTGGGGAGTTTACAGTCTAATGAGGGAGATCATTTGCAAACTAAGGCACACAAAGTAAACCCTACCCAGAATTGGGATGCAGAACAGGACTTGGGGTGAGGAAAACAAGTTCAAAGCCCACTTCAGACGTTTCCTGTCTGCGTAATCCTGGGCACATCAAACCACCACTGTCTGCCTCAGGTTCCTAATCTATGAGACGGGGATAAAAATAATAATCTCCTAGTGTAAATAAGAGGACAAAAATGATACATTTGTAAAGCAAGCTCTTATCTTGAAAGCCAAAGCAGCAGATGACTTATTGGATTGAACATTGGTCATAGAGTCAAGAAGACATGAGGTCAAATATAGCCTCAGATACTTCCTACCTGTGTGTCATGGGTAAGTTACTTAACCTTTGATTTCCTGAAAATGAATCCACTGGAAAAGGAAAGGCCAACCATTCCAGTATCTTTGCCAAGAAAACATTCATTCGGTTCATCAAGGATGAGATATTACTGAAATCACTGAAGAACAACAGAGAACAAACCTTAAAGAATTATAGAAATGCTAGGTATTATAAATGCTAGGTATAACTAGCTTCCATAGAAACACTCAAAATTAATTTCAAGAAGAGGGCAGCCTTTATTCTGCTCCATAGTAAAATGAAAAGAGATTCAAAAGCATCCCACAAACCCACAACAGAATTAAGAAAACAATTAAAGCACTTATAGTATCCCATAGTGTTCATGACAATGAATATTTACTCAGAGTTGCCATCAGGACATCTGTCCAACATTCCAATTAACCCTTGTCTTCCAGTCCTGCATAGTCCCACTCAGACTGATTAGAGGAAGCTAGGTTTTGTTTGGTCTAGAGTACTGAGCCTGAAACTGGAAAGTTTTTTGTTTAAATCTGAACTTGGACTCTTTATAGGAATACAATACAGCCCTATACTGGGCTGTGCTGTACTGTAACTAAAACTTAACATCAGTCTGCCTCTATTTCTTCTTTTTCTGCCTCTATTCCTTCTATTATGAAATGGAGATAATGATAGCCTCTGCCTCCTAGGGTCATTGTAAAGATCTAATGGGATATTTGTAAGATGCTCAGCACAGGGCCTGGCACACAACAGATGTTTGATAAATGCTGGTTTCCTTCATCTCTTCACAATATAACCCAACGGATTAAAACTCCTGTCCAAGGAACAATCATTTTGGGAGAGCTGAACAGGCAATCCTCTTCCCTATTGGGTCTGATTTATCCAAATAACTTCTGTTAAGTGGGACGAGGGTGTGTGAGGGAAGAGTAGAAAGTAAATATCTTCTTCCCCTCTACTCCAAACCCCATCATGGCTGTAAACTTTAACGTTTTTTTTCTATAGTCACACCATAAGCACCCTAATTTAGTTCATCATCATCTCTCACCAAGACAAGGCCAAATCTCTCCTATCCAAACTCTCAATCCATTCTTCACAAATCTGCAAAGAAACATAACATGCAAGACTCACTGGGTCATTCCCATGATCAACATCCTTAAGGGCTCCTGCGAAAGAACATTCTTGAATCTGTTTGGCTTCTCATGCCCTTCACAACTTGACTTGAACCTCTTTTTCTAGGCTAGTTATGCATTTATTCCATCACATCCTCATTGTTTCAGGCAAACTGGCCTCCTCATTGTTCTCTGTACAGAATATCCCTTCTTTTGCTTCTTTGCCTTTATACGGTCTGACATCAGCCTTAATATCCTTCAACATGTAGCTGCTACCTCCTTCAAGCAGGCTTTTCTTATTCCTCTTGTTGTTCGTTACCCACCCAAAATTCTCTGTGTTTTTTTGTACAGATCTCATGGGAATTTCTCTTTAAATGTGCTGTATTCCTTCAGTGGAATGTTAGCTCCTAGACAGTAGAAACAGTCTTATTTTTATCCTTTGCCTTTATATCCCTACGGCCTAGCTCTCTGCCTGGCACATAAAAAGTATTTCTCACCTATTTGTTGATTGAGTGATTTAATATAGTGATAAAAATATTAAACAGCAAAGAACTAAACATGGATCACTGAATTGTTCCCTAGAGACTTTTTTCCGGGTTGGTACCAAGGCTACATTAATCCCCTCCCTAGAAATATTGCCACCTTGTATCTTTTACCTCTCTATATTTTTGCCTTTATTTCAGTGGCCCTGAACCAATGGAACATTTATTAAAAATAATGTTGATTTGACACAAAAGCATAAGAGTGTTGATTACGTTGCTTAATATCTTCTCATTAATTTATTTACATCATGCTTGTCCATTTTGGACTTTTCCAAGTCACCTACCTGACTTATTTTGAGGTTGTTATTAGGAAATGCGTGATATACACCATTTTTTCTGTATCTTTGATCATCTTCTTTTATGAGATATTTATTTCTTCCCACCCAGTGAAGAAAAGATAAAGAAAGCCCTTGGTTGCAGATGAGCATAATTAAGAAAAATAAATTTCCACGTTCGCCATGTCCAAAAATACGTGTCTTATTTTACAAACTGTTTCATCAACTCTGTCTTAGAACACAGTTAGGACTCTTCATCACTGTTCCTATGCACTGATGATTGACAACTGAATTGGTATGAGTTCCTCAATCTTTTAAAATTGTTCAGTTTCACAGTGTTGATGGTTGTAAATTATTCTTATTGCATGTGTGATTAAGCTCATATTTGCATAATGAGTTATTTGGTCTATAACCCAATCTCCTTTTATTTTATTGTTGCTGATTTCCAGTCTCTTCCTTGATTTTTCAGAGAGGTGGCGTAGTCCTTACCTATTCAGATTTGTTTTCCTTGATTGGCGAAGGGCTCTATTTTCATTGACCCAGATACTTTGGGGTTGAAAATATAATGCTTGATCACTCCATTTCTGAAGTTAAACTTGATATGTTATTCTGAATTCTATCAATAAATATTCTGTCTTCAGTTTTTAACAATTGTGCTTTTTTCATTATTGAAGTATTATATTCAGGATTTAAAATTAATTCTATATTTCCAATTTATATGAAATCCTTACATTATTTCACATCCTATCTTCAAGATCATTTTGTTTTGTGGAGAGTCGATGTTTTTCAATATTCTTGTCTCTATGTTTCATGTCAAAATTTCTCTATTTTCTAGTACCAAATCCGCTAGTTCCACTTTAAAAGAATCTACACCATTTCCGACCCATTATCCATCATATGTTTAAAATTGTCTATTCACTGTTTCATTTTTGATATCTGTTATTTTAGACCACTCTTAATTCTTATTTTTAAAATTCCTTTCGCTTTGTGAAACACTTTAGTGATCGTAGCTATAGCATTTATATCATGCTTCAAAAATTTCAAAGCACTTTACAATTTTATCTCACTTGTTCAACACAACAACACCAGGAGGTAGATGCTGTTATTATTCCCATTTTAGAGATGATGAAATGGAGGCTGACAGCAATGAAATGATTTGCTCAGGCCCATATAGCTAGAAAGTTGTGAAACTGGATTTGATCTCAGGTCTTCTTTACCCCAAGTCTAGCACGCCATCCATTTTGCCACTTGGCTGCCTCTAGGGCATTATTACTTTATTTCTCAGAGTTCTAGGATACTTACTTCATTAGTTTCTCATTTATCAGAGATGCTTAAGTAGCTAGTTTTAATGATAAAGTCTGTATTTCTTATTTTATATCCTGGTCTAGATTATTTGCTCATTTTCCCTCTCCATGACTTTCACAGCTTATTGATTTGAGCAGAAAATGAACTTCTACCTGAACTTCATCTGAGCCACTAAAAAAAAAGTTTTTTTGAGCAGTCACTGTTTGACTGAATGAAGTTCCTTTTCCATACAAAATAAGAAATTCTCCATTATCCATTGCAAAAATTTCTCAGTTCCCCATTCTGATGATCTGAAATTCCTTCTTATTGTTGTTGGTTTCAAAAGATGCTGTCCTATTTTGTGGTTAAAATATCAGTATAAGAGTCACCTATCAGGTTGTTGAGGTTTGAAGTGAATTATTATTCAGGTCCTCTCCTTGCTGTACATATCACTGACAGCAAAAAGAGACCTGAAATGGATCCACCTCTCTCCTGGTGTATGAAGAAACCTGTATCTTGAGGAATGAAGTGACTTTCCCATGGACACATACACACTTCTTAGCTCAGGCTAAATTTAAATCCAGATCTTCCCGATTCAAAGTCTAATCTTCTAACCAAAATGCCATATAGTTTGAGGGGAAGAAGGTTGTTGGGAAGGACATACCTATGGTTTGGCAGTGGAAGAGTGAGGGCATTGGAAAGGTTCTTTTGTCTCAGAGTAGGCAAATGAAGGCAGGGAAGAAATCCTAGGACAAATTTTATGTACTTCATGTGGTTATTAATGGCTTTCCCTGCTGTCTCTCATTACTTCATTTATTTTCTACCTCTCTTTTAGGAAAAAGATAATCCCCAGTCAGAATTTGACTTGGAGAATCTAATAATAGATGGACTCAATTTATTTGCTGCAGGAACAGAAACAACCGGCCGTACCCTTAGATACGGCCTGCTGCTCTATGTAAAACATCCTGAGGTCCAAGGTTAGGCACAAGAACTGCTATGCTTACACAATAGGCTTGCTTTCCCAGCTCTCTGTCTTGCTCAGAAGCTGACCCTACTTTCTCACTTTTCAGATTTGCATGATTCCTACAAAGAGGTCATTTTACAGATAAGAAGGCTTAAGCCTAGAGAGGCATAGGAAACTATGGATCAAGGTCATAGAACTGACTTGAATCTGGGTTCTTTTTCTCCAGAAGATAGCAGCGTCATGAAAACCCAAGGAAGAGCAGATGTCTAGAAAGTGGAGGGGGTAGTCAACAATGCCAAATTCTGCAGAGAGTTCAAGAAGGATAAAGACCTAGAAAAGGCTATTGGATTTGGCAAGGAAGAGGTCACTATTGATCTTGAAAGAACAATTTCAGGTGAAACTAGAAACCAAATTGCAAATGTTTGAAAAGGAACAAGAAGAGAAAAAATTGGAAGCAACGAACGTAGATTGCTTTTTCTAGTTTTGCTGCATGAAGGAAGAGGGATGTCAGAGAATAGCTTGAGAGGCAGGTAAGATGGAGTGAAGAGTTTTGAAGGCTGAGGGAGATTTGGCCATGTCTATGAGCAGCAGGGAAGGAGCTAGTGGATCAGGAGACATGGATCATTAGAGAGAGTGGATGATGAAAGGGATGAGCTCCTGGAAGAGAGGGAGGGGATGGGATCGAGGGCATAAGTAGAGGGGTTGGTGTTTGCCAGAAAGGACCTTTTTTCATCTGATTCTGGAGCAAGTAGGCGAGTCTAAGGGGGATGTGATTTGGGTGTAGAGTCGAGGAGCAGAGTGCTCTTGTGATGGATTGTCTCGATTTTTTGGGTAAAGCATTTGGTGAGTTCACCTATTGAATTGCAGGGGGGTAAGGTGTGGGATTTTAGGAGAGCAGAGGTTTGGGGAGCAGGACAGAGAGTCGATTAGGGGAGAGTAAAGGATGGCATTTCATTTTTTCTTTTATTTTTTCCTTAATCGTATTTTATTTTCCCCCCCAATTACACGTGTAGATAGTTTTCGACATTCATTTCTGTAAAATTTTGGGTTCCAAATTTTTCTCCCTTCTTCCTTTCCCTCCCTCCTTCCCAGTAAAGCAATCTGATATAAGTTATACATATGTAATCATGTTAAACATATTTCCACATTAGTCATGTTGTGAAAGAAGAATTGGAACAAAAGGGAAAAACTACGAAAAATGAAAAACAACAAAAAAATGAAAGTCATCTGCTTTGAACTGCGTTCAGACTCCATGGTTCTTTCTTGGGGTGTGTTTAGTATTTTCCATCATGAATCTTTCAAAATTGACTTTGATCATTGTATTGCTGAGAAGAACTAAATCTATCATAGTTAGATTGCTCAGTGTTGCTGTTGTGCACAATGTTCTCCTGGTTCTGCTCACTAAAGCATCAGTTCATGCATGTCTTTCCAGTTCTTCTGAAATCTGCCTGCTCATCATTTCTTATAGCACAATGGTATTCCATTACATTCATGTATCACAACTGGTTCAGTCATTCCCCATTTGATGGACATCTGTTCAATTTCCAATTCTTGTTCACAGAAAGAGCTGCTATCAATATTTTTGTACATGTAGGTCCTTTTCCCTTCTTTTTGATCTCTTTGGGATACAGATCTAGTTAGTGGTATATGCACAGTTTGATTACCCATTGGGCCTAATTCCAAATTTCTCTCCAGAATGATTAGATCAGTTCACACCTCCACCAGCAATGCATTGGTGTTCCAATTGAACTTCCTCCATCTGTGGTGAAAAGTGCAGAGGGCAGATGGCAAAACAGTCCAGGACTGGGATTTGGAAATGAATGAGTAGCAATAGCATAAGGGGATAAGGGAGAGAAGTCTAGAAGTCAATGTCAACTTGATCTGCTCAATTACTCAACTGTCCTCCCATGGTCAACATTTTGAAGGCAAGAAAGTAAGGTGAGAATAGCTGTAATAGCCTTGGAAAACAGGGAGGAGTAGAGTGATTAGAGACTGCCCTGAGGATGAAGAAGGGGGTGGAGGAGACAGAAAGATGACCACATGGTAGAGTGGAGTGATAGACTTGGAGTGAAGAAACATGGCTTCAAAGATTGTCCTTAATACTTACAAGCCATGTGCCCATAGGTCTATAACCTCTCTGTGCTTCAGACAACCCTCTAATAATTTTCTATTAAGTTCTAGATGGATTATGACCTGCATGAATGTTTCGAGAAAACGATCAAACCCTAACCGTAACTTGGGCACAGACAGCTGTATAGGTCCCACCCTATTCCAAGCTTTTGACACTAAGATTTTGGTGTTTTAGTAAAATCACACACCCGCATGCATAGCAACTAGCATTTCTATCACTCTTTAAGGTTTGCAAAGGGCTTTGTGTATCGTATTCTTTTGGTCTTTAGAACAAGGTGCAGAAACTGAGGCAGGGAGAGGTTAGTTCACTTGTCCATAGATCCATAGATAAAATATCTGAGAAAGGATTTCAACTCAAGTGTTCCTGACTCCAAATCCAGCACTCTATTTACTATGCCACCTAGCTGTCGTGCAAACACAAACACACTCTGAAAGCTACTATAATAATAACAACAACATCACATTTATGCAGCCCTATAAATATTGCAAAGTGCTTTAAATATGGTTAAATCATATCATTATTTATAATTTAAAAGAAATTTACAAATATGAGTGCACATATGCATCCCTCATTTGGGTGATACATTTGTGTGTTATCCTAAGGGAAAGTCCGTGGGAAATACAGCTTCACTCTTAGGGAAATGCTCAGACTAAAACTCACAGAATCTCAGAGCATTAGAGGACTTTATAGACTCTCTGGAACAATTGATGCCTGAGCAAGAAAACGATTTCTTCTAAAAAATACCCCCCAAAGATCCTAAAGTCTCCAGCTTTTCCTTGAAGATGTCCAATGATACAGCCTCCCAACCCAGCTCTTTCACTTTGGGATAGCTGTAAGTGTCTGAAAATTTTTTCCCTACGGCATGCCTTTGACTCTGTAATTTCACCCTTGCTGGTTCCGTTTTATGGGGCCAACCTGAAAACAAGTCTCTTCTCTTCTTCACATAACATGTAGTTCCCATCAAAGTAGACAGGTGGTGCAATGGCTAGTACACTGGACCTGCAATGGGGAAGACCTGAGTTTAAATTCAGCCTCAGACAGCTCTATGACTGAGCAAGTCACTTAACATCTGTCTGCTTCAGCTTTCTCATTGGCAAAATAGGCTAATAACAGCACCCACCTTTCAGGGCTTTTATAAGGATACGATATGATAATGTTTGTAAAGCACCTTGTAAAATGAAGGTACAAACAAAATAAAACATAAGTAAACCTATAAAGCCAATATAGAAACTATCCACCTAAGATATAAATATTATAAGTAGATAATAAATAAATGATAGCTTTTACGTGCATGGCGCTGCTCACCTTTCACTAGGCTCTATTACCCCCTTTGAACACTAGGGAGAGCTAAAAGGCTGATCTTTGAATCTAGCACTTTTCAGTCATGTTTGGGGCCCAAAGTATCATTAATCCTTTCTTAAACTACCATTTCCAGATTCCTAATCTACAGAATAAAAATCACAATGTTTAGAATATAGCAATTGTTGCACTTATATTGACTCTGGCTCCTATTCCTTGGGGGAATTCACTCTCTGTATCCATTTCTTAGGCAGATAATCTGAGGAAGACTGCTGATTTCCCATTAATCAAATGCAGAAAAACTCTCTTAAAGAGGGAAAGGCATTTAAATACCTATCTTTTCTTCTTTCCTTTTACCTTTCCCTGTCCCTCTTCAGTTTGGAGGAAGCTCTGGGAGACTGAGGGAAGGGCAAGGATTTTCACAGTATCCCCCAGGAACAAAAGGATGAGCAGAATATGGCAAGCCTCTTTGGTTCAGCAGTCAGATCATTAAGTAGTATTCAAAGCAGTTTTGCAGATTTGGGGGTGTTGGCAGACCCTCTTATCTTCCTCATTGGCTCTGTTTTTCTTTTCTACATAATTTTGTTCTGAGACCTTTCCACTCTTCTTGGACTGAATGCCCTTGTGGAATTTGAATGCACAGAATGTTATTTATCCTTTCTTCAAATTCCATGGAATCTGTTTTCCTCCATCTCAGCTGTTCATCAGCTTATAACCAGCTCTCCTCTCCTCTGTCGCAGATTCTAAGATGCCATGGTCAGCTCTCCAAAGGCCCTTTCATTTCCACCTGAGTAATCAGTGTCTCTTTGGTGAGAATGAGATCCACAACTGAAATGTCACTTTGGTGTTTTTGTTTTTCTTTGCTTTTTTGGAGGGGGAAGGCAGGGCAGTTGGGGTTAAGTGACTTGCCCAAGGTCGCATGGCTAGTAAGTGTTAAGTTCTTGAGGCTGAATTTGAACTTAGGTCCTCCTGACTCCAGGGCCAGTGCTCTATTCACTGTACCAACTAGCCACCCCTGACATTTCACTTTTTGACCAATGAAATTTTCATTTAGGTAACTCAAGATATTATGACCTTTTTTTTGGTGGGGGGAGCAAGGGGGAGAGACAGACAGATAGTGACAGAGAATCAGAGACAGAGAGAGGAGAGACAGTGTCAAGGAGATAGAGATGAAGGAAAGGGTTGTAGAGAGATGAGACAGAGAGACAGAGCAGAAAGAGAACAAAGAGAGAGATGGAGAGATATACAGAACAGACAGATAATAATAACTAATGTTTTTATAGTGCTTATTATGGGCTAGGCAAAGTGCTTTACAATTATGATTTCATTTGAGTCTCACAACAACCCTGGAAGGCAAGTGGTAGTATTATCTTCATTTTACAGATCAGAAAACTGAGGCAAACAGAAGCCAAAGCAATTGCCCAGGGTCGCACAGCAAGGCATTGACTGAGGCTGGATTTGAACCCAGGTCTTCTTAGCTCTAGACCAGGCAGTCCAAACACTGCGTCACTTGATTATTTAGAGAGAGGGAGAGAGAGAGACAGAGAGAGAGATAGAGAGAGAGACAGAGAGAGACAGAGAGAGAGAGAGAGAGAGAGAGAGAGAGAGAGAGAGAGAAAGGAAGAGAGAGGGGGAGAGGGAGAAGATTCTAGCAGAGGTCCAAATTTTGAAGTCCCCAATCACTGCTGTCTCATCCTCCTCCTCCCAAACTCCTTGGCTGTTTCCTCTTTCCATCCATGTAACTTTAATGACAATATTGTTTCTATTTTACCCTCTGTTGATCTTCCCTCTAATGGTTCCCCTTTGCATTTACCGTTTCTGGAATTTCTTTACATGCTGCTGCTCGTCCTCCCTTAATTCTTTATCTCTCCCTCATCCTTTTCTTTTTAAACATTGTATATGTTTATGCCACTCATGGATCTCTTCCTACCATGTCTCGCTGATACCAAAAAGGTCAAATTTCCGTCCTTGCAAGAGAACCTGTAGTTCTCCTTGCTTGTTTCCTATAGTTTGTGAAGAAGTTTCTAGAGATCTGTTTTATAGCGGGATGCTTCCTCAGACTTGACCTCCTTGTCATTTTCAAGGTGTCTCTTGCTACTATTCTTCCCATACTGTGGCTACTCTATGTGATAATGATATACATAAAAACTACATAGGCAGTTTTCTTTCCCCCCTCTTCCTTTTCAATTTAAAGCCCTTTTAGCGGTATTTCTAAGGTTTTACATGTATAAACCTTTGTCATCCTAATCTGTAGTTCTTGCCCTGGACACTTGCCAGTGTACTGAATTGGTGACATTTGACTAGAAAAAAAAAACAAAACTTGTAATTTCTTCTTAGTTTTCTTGTTCGTTGCTCAATAGAGTTATAAATCTTTCTTAGAGTAGTTGTGGGGGGAAATTTGGCTGTATGGCTTCTTGCTACTCCACCATTGAGGGATAGCTCTGATGTTTTCATCTCTCTAAAGTCTAAACAGAAATATACTTGGATTAGAACAATTCTTAATGGGTACAAATTGTTTCTGGGAAGCATGTGCCTCAAATGAAGGGTACAGAATTATTCCACAGTAACATTGTACAATATCCCATGAAACCTGCTACAGTAGAAATTAGTGTTGTGTAATTTAATAATAACAATGATACTGACAAATATTTATACAGCATACTAAGATGTATAAAGCACCTTACAAATGTTATTGCTCTTGATCATTACAATAGCTTGTGTAAGTAGGTAAATAAGATATTATCCCCCCTTTGGAGAGCAGGAAAGGAAGTGCATGCAAAGGAAGACTATATTCCCATTCTGGGAAGATATTTCTGGAATCAATGTCCTTGCTCTACCTGATTAGTAAATACACTTTTTAGAAACTAAATGATGCTACTGGCTGATGATATTTGACAAGTATACCAATGGGGCCTCATAAGGAACAATATAATTAGACCCCACCCCCTTAGGTTTGTCCTCAGAATCATGAAAAGAGAAGTAGTCAGCCACCTTTTGGAGAATGGACCTTCCAGTCCTTACAGGATTTGGGAAAGCAGGCCCTAGAGATGGTGCAATATTATTTTATCGAAAGCAAAGGAGACTTATAAAACTTGGAATACAATCAAATATTGCCTTGTCTAAGAAGTTGTGTAATGACTCAATGCAAACTCAAAGAAACAAATAGTTGGATAACCCACAAACATGAAAGTTCTTTCTGGCTTTCATAAGAGGTTTAAATACCTTTGGTGAACATGCATCTCCCCTAAGGGTTATTTTTGTTGTTATATCTTTCAAGGAATTTAATGTAGTCTGGAAGATGTATGCACAGGAGACAATATATTGGGAGTGAGCCTCTTGGGCAGTATTTTGTGCTACTAATTCAAAAGCCTTTTTACTCTCAGAAAACAAGCATTTATTAAGCACCAACTACATGTCAGGAATTGTGCAAAGCACTGGAGATATAAAGTAAGGTGAAAACATTCTTACTGCTTCCAAGATCTTCACAGCAATATCGGTAAACATACCCTTAGATCCTAGGCAAGCAGGCCCAATTAGCCAGTTGTCCTGGACCAAGTGGTTTGGAGGTGCTACCAAGGTAGAGGAAGTGTGGTGGGACCACTGATCATGGAGTATAAGAGGATGGAAAAGCCCCCTCCTGTGAGAGAAGCTCAGTCCCACAGGGGCAGGGTCCTCTCCCAGTTCTATCAAGATGAGCAGTTGAGACTTGTCTAATCAAGTTTAATTTGCCTCCTACTGCAGTCTCCATCTTGTACCACAGGAACTACATATAAGGGTGGGTGGGAAGAGAAAGTCCTCACTTTGCCCTGGAACCCTCACACAGAACTTAGAGCATTAAGTGGTGCCAGGACAAGG